>APFE030955287.1:23121-59639 GCA_000404065.3 Pinus taeda
ACCCTTCACAAATTCGCTTTCCACTTCACTTTCATATAGATCGAGCTTTTGAAACAATAACCCAATATTTCAGATCTTAAGATATTCAACCCAAAAGCATGCACAAGCCAAATGATCTCCTTTGCTTTATATAGGCAAGCTCTACCTCAAATCATGGACCAATACCACGGGCCAAAACCATAACAAACCAATACCATCAACTCAATACTAGGATCAACACGTCTGTCGAGATGCCATGGTCCAAAAACCATAGGTTCAAATTCCAAGGACTAACTACCATGGACCAAAGGTAAGTTTTCCCACATGAAATAAACTTTTCTCTGCATAAAATTCCGTGAACTTTTCTCCACATGAAATAAACTTTTATAAACTTTTCTCTGCATAAAATTCCGTGAACTTTTCTCCTGCGTACTTCTTAATTCTCATCATATTGAGAGCCATGCCATGGGTGTTGCCATCAAGTACAACATCTGTAACATATAACCATACCAGAAACATAATGCCAACAAGTGGTCACGTGGGGTGGTCCTGTGAACGGGGGTTGGCCCTTGGGGGCTGGCCCACTTTGGTTTTCGCCTTAAACAGCAATAACACATTCCCGCCACCCACATAACAAGACTAAGGCGTGTGGTGCAACGGTAAGTTGTTGAATTTATGGCGAACAGGTCGCGGGTTCAAACCACAAGTCAACTGAACCAAAAAAATTTAAATGCATATGCCTTTGTTGACGTCACCTTGGGCCATGTGGCGGCCTTTGGGCCTGCCACATGGCATTCCACCATTAGCTGCCCAAAAGGAATATTCCCTAGAATATTCCAAGGAATTTTCTGTGGAATATATATATATTTTTTTTTAAATTTAAAAAAAATCAAAAATTAAGGGTCATTGGGCGATTTTGTTTTTGGCATAACTTTCTCATATGGCGACTGTTTTTCGAACCGTTTGCGGCGTCGGAATCAAGAGGACGAGATTCTATCCAGTCATTCAAGTTCAATCCAGTTCTAAGCACTTTCATTTTTGACCATTTTACGACACTTGGTCCTGAGCTCCTGATCACACCTCCCAAATGAGAAGGCTTTTGGTCCCCAAAAGCTCACTGAATCTTTGAATTGAACTGTACAGCACTTGAGGAACAGAAATATCCTCTTTCGTTCAACCAAAAGACCATATTGATGCCAAAATGTCCTGCCTTGCTAACTGTCGTCATGGTGACTTTTCGCTGCATAAGCCAAGTACTCGTCGAATCCCGACCAAGTTCTTTCGCCAGACAAATCTAAAATTGCAGGAACCAGCAATGGAACTTGCTGATATATGAGCTGAAACATTCCTCTGAACATGTGGGCTTGCCAACTGTCACGATGATCCATGGCACCTCCGCTCCAGAAGAATAGCTGCCTCCCAAATGAGAAGGCTTTTACAAAGATGAAACACTTCATCATTTCTCCTCTTTACAATCTTGGAGATCAAATTAACTTTTTCCAAGTCAATATTAGATTACATGCATGGTTAAAAACAAAGTAATCAACCCTTCAAATTAATCACGCATACATGTTTAAAATACAAGGAAATCATCATGATCCCTATGCTCTTTCATATCATTCTCATGCATGTAGCTTATCCTTCAACTTTCTCTTAAGTACAATCAAAAGTACAATATCCTCGATCACATGTACATGTACTTTCAAAGCTGAAATGAATATAAATTTCGTTGCGATAGAGTGAGTCTCATACTCAGCTTTCACCTTCATGGCGAAATTTCTGCAACACATAAAAAAAAACATGCATGCATCCAAAGTTTGTATATACAAAAGGAGTATGTCTTATTGTGTCAAGAAGTCCATCCGCTTCTTACCAAGCCACTTCAATGGTGATTTTTGTTGCAGCAGCAGTTCTTCATGTGAATCTTCCACATCGATAATGGAATCCATAGATCCACTTGCGCCAATGTTTTTGTCCTTAAGCTGCATGTGCTTTGGACGACTTGTTGGATGTAAGGTCCAACAATGAGAAACATGATGTCCCTTCTTTTGACAAAATTTGTAACTTTCAAGCACTTTCTGAGAAAGTTTTCTTTGCCTCTTCTTTTTCAACCAGCATCTTGAAGCAACATGGTTAAATCCACCACGAAATGCGCAATGAAACTTCCTCTTTTGTTGCATAAAATGTCCATCCTTTTTGTCTTCGAGAGACGATGAACTAGTAGAGGAGACAACTTTCCTTTTCAGACTTTCATCACTGTGCTTGTCTTGAAAACTGTTTACATTTGCATGCTCGCCATAAGCGACATGTTTACCCTCTACTTGCTGCAAAGATGGCTTAAAACAATTTTGGCATATATTCATTTGAGAACTTGGGATAAAGGTTCTTTTTAAATTTGCATCACATGCATTCAAGGATTTGAATTCTTCACCATTAAACTGTTCATATCCAAGACCAACATTCTTGGGTCGCTCCACAACTGAAATAGGATCAACCATGTCTTGTGCATGCTTGCCCAAACCTTTTCCTTCTTGATATCCGATCTTAAACATTAATTTGGACCCCATACCTCTTGTATGTTTTTCAAAAGAACCAACACACTTTTCAATTGAGGGAATTGAAGACAAGTTTGAATGATTTACCTCATCCTCATGCATTTTCTTGGACAAAGCTTCTTGAGCTTGAAGGAGTTGTTTATCCATGTCATGCAGTCTTTGGAGAATTATTTCCTTCTCATCCTTCATCCCCATCAATTTTGCATGAAGCTTAACACTTTCTCTTTGATCCTCAATGAGAATCTGCACCATGTCCTTCACCTTAATGAACTCATTCTTCATGTCATTATTGAAGAATTTTGTAAAGGAGGAACCTTCACTTGTGGAAGAAGTTGACATTAAGTAAATGGTCAATTAAACAAAAGAAACTTCCAAATAAGAGTTCTCAAAGCTTTCAATCAAATGAAAAGCTTTAACCAAATGTCAAATAGAAAAACCCCTTCTTATTCAAGCAACCATTTGCAACAAATAAAACAGTCAATCTCTTACACTGCTTTAACACCTTTTGCACAATCAAATTCTCAACCTGGCTCTGATACCATCTGATCTGAAAATGGACAGTACTTGTTTAAGGGTGCAAGGTATCCATTTTCCTATAATTGCAAATGTGAGCTATACACTCCAAGTGACCTCTAAAAAGGTGAAAACTTCCTATTTCTTATACAAAGATAGACTGTAGGGGCATTCACCAGACATGTCACCTCTAAAGAGAGGATGAGTTCCAGAGGCTACCTGGCCCTCTACAAGCTCTTCCTAAAGAAATAACAAAGTAAACACTTAGAAGTATTTGACATGCACATACTTGAAGTTTGATATCTTGCGGAATAAGACAATTAACTTTCTGTAGCTGAATAGGTGATTATGTGTATATGCAAGTTATGTATATTTTCTGTTTAACACTTTAGATCAATTTTGTTTAGCATATCATCTTCAGTAAATAAAGACATCAAAATGATAAAGCAGTTCACCCCTTATGGGCTACATCAGATGGACCAAACCTCTCCAACTAGGCTTGTCCTCTTGTATTAAAAATGATACCAAGGCTAATACAAGAATATGAGTGTCTCAAAAGACATATCTGACTGTAAATACAGAATCAGAAGATAGGAATTAGCTAAACATGCTCTTTCCCAAGCACTAAACAGTGAAATTGTACCTGAAACAATACTTTCCCCAATTGGCCCTTGTGGCCCTTTAAACTTGCATGGAAAATTTTGAGGTGAAGATGACCTCAATTGGTTCTGAAACCTCTGCCATTAGACTCAGGAGGTCGAAAATAGAAGACATAGGCTTTTGAATCACCAAAAATGGATGAACATAGCCCCCAAACAGCTCAAGCACTGAAATGGCCCTGGTGGCCCTGAAAGCTTCCCTGAAGCTAAACAGTGAGAAGAATGCCTCAACAAGCAAAATGAGTTGTAGAAATAGATTTAGAATTCTGAAAACCTTCAGGAATGACCTTCATTCCACATTCACTGGCTACACAATTCCTAATGCAGCTCCCAAACTGATTTGGCCCTAGTGGCTCCTGGAACTTCCACGAAGCTAAAACACCTGCAAATGACCTCAGATGGCTGTGAAACCTATGCCAATGGCTTCAGAAGGTCGAAGAGACCCAAAATAAAAAACAAATTCGTCCAAAACGAACTTTCCTAGCCAAAGTTATGGCCATTTACTCCCAACTGCCAGTTGCCCCTGAAAAACTCCAGCTAATTTTAGTTACGGCTAGATAAGTCCGCCACATTTGGCGCCATTGCCAACAACTCCACTAAATATGGCATAACCGCCGACTCCCTGGGTAGTGGTCACGTGGGGTGGTCCTGTTAATGGGGGCTGGCCTACTTGGGTTTCTGCCTTAAACAACAACAAGCTTTATAACACATTCCCGCCACCCACATAACAAGACTAAGGCGTGTGGCGCAATGGTAAGTTGTTGAATTTATGGTGAACAGGTCGTGGGTTCAAACCACAAGTTGACCAAACCAAAAATTTTTAAACGCATATGCCTTTGCTGACGTCACCCTGGGCCACGTGGCAGCCTTTGGGACTGCCACATGGCATTCCAACATTGGCTGCCCAAAAGAATATTCCAAGGAATATTCTACAGAATATATATATATTATATATATAATATATATTATATATATATAATATATATATATTATATATATATATATATATATATATATTTAAATTTTTAAAAAAATAAAATCAATAATTAAGGGTCATTGGGCGATTTTGTTTTTGGCATAACTTTCTCATACGACGACCGTTTTTCGAACCGTTTGTGGCGCCAGAATCAGGAGGACGAGCTCTATCCGGTCGTTCAAGTTTGAGCCAGTTCTAAGAACTTTCATTTTTGACCATTTTACGACACTTGGTCCTGAGCTCCTGATCAAAACGCCATGTCATGCAACCCCTGCAAAAGGTGCCGAAAATTTCATCATTCTAGCTAAAAATTCAAAGGGAAAAGTGAAATTTAGTGTTGCATTAACTCAGTGAAAAGAGCCAAATTGAAACATTAGCAAAGTGGGTTTTGGAGAAGAAAAAATTAACCCATGACTCCAAATGCCTTTATATACAAGCTTCCACAAAAATCAAAGTCATTGTGCAAATCAAGGTCATAGAGAAACATTGCAAAGCATTGAGAGAGAAAAGCACACATTTGGAGGGAAGTTGGAGTCATTTTCAGGAGCGCGGCGCACGTAGAGGGCGCGACGCACAGAGCGCGACCCAACAGTGTTAAAAATACAAGGGTGCGGTGCATATAAAGAGCACGACGCACTGGGTTTGTTGCGCGGCGCACACCCATAGAAGCCCGAAATTGTTCCGAATTGCATCAAATTTTTTGGAATTCCTTCTAATTTCCAGGTAGGGTCTGTCTCTTGGCTTGCTCATGAAATTTTTGTGAAGGTTATGGTGGTTCACGACTATGTATAATTGCAACAAAAACTCATAAAACCAACCACTAGAAAACATCAAATCCATTGTTGCTAGGGTTGCAAACTTGTGTAATTTATGCCAAGGCTCTTCCTCCCTCTCATTTTTTTCCTCTTCTCTCCATTTTTCCCTTTGCCCTTATCCCATTTTTTCTCTACTTTCCCTACCCTAAAACACTACTAAACCCCTATTCCCTATCCCCTCCTCTTATTTGTCAACATAAAACCCCAAAACCCTACCTTATCAAAACCCCAAAACCCTACCTTATCAAATCCCCAAACCCTCCTACATATCCCTAAACAACATTTTCCCCATAACCCCTATTCTCATCATATTATTCCCCTCCTAACACTCCCTTTTTGTTCATTGTTCCCCTTGGTGGCAGATATCACAACAACACCTAGTTTCATACCAGCATCAAAGGGCAGCCCAAGTACAGTACACACAATAGTCATGGCATCTGAGCATTCATCGGAGTATGAGATGGAGACACAAAGTGAATCATCCTCGGAATAACAGGCTCCATGGAGACATCACAAAAGTGGCAAACATGTTAGGGATGAGCCAACCACCCTCACAAAACTGCAGGGTTGCCCTCTTGCTATGTCATGTTTCTAGCATCTATCATGTTTCGAGTTTTGTCAAAGGGTGGCTAATGCTAGAGTTCATCATGAGTTGGCCCATATTTTTGTGCTTCACCTACATGGAGGTCACTCTATCTTGGCCGGGGTTACCTTCACATTGACACCCAAAACTATCTCATTAGCAACTCGCATACCAAATGTCGGAGAACAGTGGCACAAGAAACAGAAGGTGGATAGGCAACATTATGAGCCTTACATTAAGGCCAGTTTCTTGAGGCAACTCACAAGAGTCTTTCCATTCAGATATTTGAAAGATGAATATGCTCCGCTCCTGAAATTGATCATGAAGTACTTCAACTATGAGGGGAGGTTCTCTCGTCTATATGCCTACCACATCAGGTTTCTCATGCACTTTACCAGGGTACGGATGATGAACCTCCCATTTTTCATTTGCAGGAACATAGAGAGGATGAACACCTTAATGTAGCATAAGACCCCTCAACAACAACTTAACAATGTTTATCACTTTGCTCTTATCCGGATTTTGGTGGATCATCAGTTGGCATTGCAGGGCATTACTTGGGATGACTTCATCTCTCGTGACCTCTTTAGCACTTCATAGGTATTATCGGAGGTTGAGCATGAGATAGGTGGTCCTTCTCATCAGTATGAGCACCATGAGACCACTACTATGCTAGTATTTGTCACATATCAGAGAGGCAGTAGGCACTTGTTTGCAGTAGCAAAACGAGTGTTATCTCTACCCGGGGTGGAAGGGGCCTTGCTTCCGACATCGACAACACAGGTATAGGACAAGGGCAAGAGGCCCATACATGACGAGGGGCCATCAGGTGAACAAGAGGCTGACTTTATCCTCATTCATGATGATGATGCAGATGAGGAGAGTGCCAAGCTTAGGAGGACCATCTAGGAGCAGAAAACAGAGATCCAATACTTGTCACTCAATTTGGAGAGGGCCAAATGGATTATCAGGTATTTGGAGCAGAGGAACAAACAACTTGAGGACCATCATGAGATCATGGATCTGCAAAACATCCATGAGAATTGCCAAGCTGCCCAACATAGGAGGATTGAGCTCACTCCATTGGAGCAAGAGATTAACAATGACCGTGAGTCTTGGCTCGAGCGGATCAACATCCACGTTGAGAGACTACTGGAGAAGGCTGACAGGGACAAAACCATACTGAGGCAGATGGATTATCATTACAGGGCACAAAACATGAGTTCAAAGGCTCGGATAAGGAGCTTGAAGGCAAAATTGAGCAGAGCGACAAAGAGACAAAAGAGGCAAATGAAGCAAGATCGGCTTCAAATCTTGACTGAAGCCTCTGTGGCCTAGCGTAGCACCTCATAGAGGATCTCCAGCCCAAATTTCAAGAAATTTGGGGCAATTCTGGTCACATGGAAAATTTTTAGTCACAACACAGGTTTTTTCTCCCTATGCGCCGCGCCACTGGCGCGACGCTTAGGATTGGTAGCTCCAAATTGCAAATGGCTTGAATTTTTGGATTCAGCATGCAAAATCATGACTACTGGTGCATGGACAAGAAATTTGGGCATAATCTGAGTCTCCAGGAAGTCAAAAACACTGAAAAAATGACCTCTCTGTCCCTATTTTGACACACAGGAAGCAGTCTTGGGAGAATGAAGATTTGGAGGGGAAAATGAGCACCAAATTCAGAAATTCCACTTGGGTTAGAAAGTGGATAGACCAGGCGTTCCAACAAGCACACTTGGGTACAATTTTTACTCTTTTAGGTACCTCAAAATAGCCTGCAAAGTGCCGCAGCGCATATAGAATTGGGCGCGGAACATATAGAGAAAAGGGCCAAATTCAGCTCCGTTTCGCGAAATTTCGATTCACTACTTTCTCCAAGTGGGCCCGCTCATCTATACTTCACTTTTTTCAGCACATAAGGAAAATTTTAAAGTATTTTCACTCCAGGTTGGCTTCTATCCAAGTGGCAAAGGAAGGCGAGCAATCACCCAAGCCATTTGTCATTTTTGTAACGTTGCACCTGTAACTAATGGTTGGCTTTCCACTTCCATTCTGTGATGATTCAAAAAACTCCCCAACTCCTGGTCATTCTATTTCCTCATGGCATGGTCTATTTATTGTATGCAAACCATTTGCAAAGGGGTGGTTGGCTTGTAATTTCTGGGAGACTGTGGGAGAGAAACTCAGTTCTTCATTGTATATTTTGACAGAGGATTAATGAAAGGCAGTGGCGCTATTTCATGAGATTCTTGTGGCGTGAGTGTAGCAAATTTGTTCTCTTTATGTTTTCATATGTATTTCGTTATGTTTCACAGTTCATTCATATTCATTTCAGTGAAATTTTCTAAGTAAGCTAAGGTAGAATTCATGTTTATTGCTCTGCCTGTGGGAAAATTTCATGTTCTGTGATCTTCTTTTGTTGAAAAGGATTCATGTTGTTCATGCCCTTTTCACCCTCCTAAACAATCTTTCCATTTCGCATTATTTCAAATTAAATTGCTAGGTTTTCCGCCTGTCTTGCCTCACGAAGTAATCTGTGCCTTTGCATTAAATTCTCTGCTCATTGTTGTTCGTTGGTCCCATACATCCCAGAAACTCAGTCATTCATAAAAATTTGTTTCTTGTATCCATACCTGTTTACTAGCCTAAAATCAATATTTCACTGTAAGTCATCTCAGACCATTTCATTTACTTTTTCATTGAGTGTGACTCGGAGAGAGCCCTCTCCTGTTCTGGTAGGGCTAGCTACCAGACTAAGCGTGGTTTGTGGTTACCCTGAATTTTGCCTTCCTTCAGCCTAAGTCGGATTTAGGTGCTAACATGTTAAATCTTGTCACGCTCAAGAACCATCTTCAAACTTTATAAACCCAAGGAAAACAACTTTATTTTTTTCCATTCCCAAGAAATGACGCTAAAAATGTTGTACCTCAAGAGACAGTTCCTGACTGTGGGGGAACCAATGCCTGGACATTTTGAGATTGGATAAAAAGATAATGTGAAATCAATGGAAGGAAGGATAAGCCATGAGGGCTTGCAATTAAAAATTCCATGTCTGAAAACCTATCCTTCTAAAGCAGAATGGCCATAGACTATGAGAGTTCCAGGGTGGAGATGTAAAGCAGAAAATGAAGGAAACAAAGTTTTGCCACATGCAATTAAGAATCTATGCTTCAACTCTGTAGAAAGAATGATGGATGAAGAAGAAAAAATGTGAATGCGATTCCTAAATGTGGAGCACTTCATTAGGGGATTCATGATTAATTTTAATGATTATAACACAGTTTTAATGAGTACAACGAAGTAAATTCATTAAAAACTGAACTAAAGCACCAACTACATCTTACACTGTCCGAGAGAGGAAAAACATATATGGATGCTGGAACACATGATAAAAACAATCACTGCAACACCAATGCTGGAATGAAATTGCAATATCATGTTCATATTTCATAATGGATTTTGTCTACATTGCCAGTCTTGGGTCACTGTGCGCTTCCGAACCCCTTTAAAATCTAATTTCTACTCTTTTATTTTGTTGCATAACCTAACTAAACTAAATATCTCAATCAATTCCAAAAAATGATTTTGGGAACGGTTATCAAACTTCCCTTTATTTTAACATTATTTACAACAAAAATAAAATAATAAATTACAAATTTAAAAAAATATTATATACATTAAACATATATAATATTTCATATGATTCAAATTCTTTAATATGATATGAAGCATGTGTTCGAATCCTTTTATCATTGCATGCAAGCCCAAGTCTTTGCGCTGGAGGATGGATGTCACACTGGGTCCCAATCAATGTCATGCATATGTCATTTATCAAAACTAGAAACCGCTTATGGGGGCACTTTGGCAGTTTATGAAGGTCAAGGAGGGTGCTCTCGTAATTAATCTGGTCCCTTGATCATTTTATGGGTTTTTTTCACTCAACCACTTATGAAGGGACTCCTTTACATAAACCTCATGTGGTTTGTGTTGTCGGGTCTTTGTTGATTTGGAATACGCACATGTGAACTATTGATCTCCTTTCTTCTTCAAGCCAACATCTATTTTTTCTACAAGCTACCATTCTTTCCTCCTTAATGTTCTATTTATTTATCTTCAGCAAACTATCTTCCTTCCACTTCCAAATGGTCTTCTCATGCTGCTTCAACAACCAATGATCATGCCTTTTTATTTTCAACTTTTTCCATTTCGTTCCATCTTGGAATCAATATTTTTACAATGATTCCTCTTCTGTAGCATGGCCTTTCATCTTCTACTAGCATGAATTTTCCTTATCACATCCTTTGGACTCCTTTGTACACATGCATAAAAATTTCCTCTTGATCATTTCTATTTCTCTCATGTTATATTCAACAACATTTACTATTAGTGTGGATCACTGTCACATTTCTAAGCACTATCATGTTCTGTGGACCATCAAACTTACTTTGATTCTCCTGCATTACTACTTGAAGTCATTTTGAAATAAATAAGTGAGTTTAGAGTTCACTCTTGAGTCCTGGGAGAATAAAAACCACTCACAACATGGCATATGAAATTTGAAAAGATTCCTTGACTAACGTCTATATTATATTCCCAGGTCAAAGGAAGGCATGTAGAGAAAATCTAGCTCCATATCATTTCTACTCTCCTGGTTCTTTTCTTTGAATCCTTCAACAAACTTATGATATTTGATATTAACTTTTCCATTAGTGAAATTGTCTACAATAGATGTTTCCATAGATGTCCTACTTGACTATGTCATGTCAATGACATTGTTCAAGAAGGAAATTGGCTTCACAGAAAAACACAAGTCTAGAGCATGAGTATTGGGCAAACATGATTTCACTAGACATGTCATCTATTTTGCCCCATCATTCATGTTTTATCTTAAATGCATCATCTCATTAGCATGGAGAATCCTTCAGAATTCCAAGTTCTAACAAACCCTTGGATAATATCTAAACAGAATACGAATGCATTTCTGTTGAGTGAGCCTCTATATTTTTCTTCCAATTACAAATTGAATTATAGTTAGTCGCTCATAGTGTGTAGGGCATTTTTTTTTTTTTTTACGAAAATAGGTGTTTGAAGGAACTTAGAAAATATCTAAACTCGCTTCCATTTTTTGGAAAATTCCGGCGTTGAAATCAATTGGGGGTATTCCTCAAAAAACTGAGGCTGTGGATTTTCAAAATTCAACACAGTTTGTGCAAAACGTGAGCCCGAAATTCATGTTGTATAGATGCCTACATTTTAAAATGATTCCCATTCTCTCCTCTTACTATGTCTCTCTGCCTTTCTATCATAATGCTTCCTAAGATCATTATGTTCCTCGTGAAAGTTTAACATACTACACACTTCAAAGATGCCATGTTGTGCATCAACAACACAATATTGGCTTCGTAGGGCATTAGAATGCACTGTTTTATATCCAATATCTACACTCAGCTACTTTTCATGTTGGCATATTTGATTGGCAAGTCATATTTGGCCAATTATTCTCTACTAGAGATAGTGGGAGCACTTGGGGAATCTTCAAATTGAATTTTTTTATGATTTCCCCAATTTGAAATAAAAACTACAGAATATGGATCAAAGGTACTAAATACATATTTTGCATGCCTCTCAAAATGAAATCTAGTTAGAGCAGTTTTTGTATTAAGGTTGTCACCAACAACATTATCCTCACTAGCCTCTCCTAAATATGTCAAATAACCACCCATTTCCTTGAGCTCTTTCTTGTACACAACCATCAGCATATTAATTAACCCCTCACGGATTTCCAGTATAGACATGTGTGGTAGGAAATCATTGCTGACAAGAAAAACAAATAAATATAATTTGTCTTATTGCCTGGGTGTCAAGGTAACCTCTCTTAAAACTGAAAAATGCACCTCATGAGTTGCCAAAGAAAACATAATCAATTCAACATCGAAACTGTATAAACAATGTTGTGTGTTTGGCCAAATCCAATAATATTTCTTTGAAGTAGAATATATGATATTATTTTATGCTCTCCTTCCCCAACAACATAATAATATTAAAGTATCACCTTTATATTCCACCATCTAGGATCATTGCTTAATCTGAGACGTATGTAATACTGTAGAGAAATAGCTAATGTGGCCATAAATTATATACCTGATGTAATGACATTCAAATCACATGCTTCAAACTTCTCTTTTGGGGCATTATGTGTCCTTTTACTTCAAACATTTCATGGCTTCATTTAAAAGGGATTTTGTTCTTTCTAGCTGGAAAAAATGAGCTACAACAGGTCACACACATAAATTCCATCAACAAAAGCCAATGGAATGTGTAGGACTCATGAAAAATAGTCACACCTTAAATCAACAACAAAGAGACACCTATTGCTAAGTGCAACAATTGAAACAACACATTACAACACATAGAAACCAAGTTACGACAACTATGACGACTATGACCAAAAGGTGCACTAAGATATATGATTGTGTCTGGCACATGTTCCAATTATATGTAATTGTGTGTAATTATGTGTAATTGTGTCATGGCACAAAGGTGTGACAAATGCAAGAGTGAAAACACAAAAGGGACACCTACGATAGGAGGGAAACATGAAGATGGCACTTGAAAAATGCAAATGACCTTAAAATTGACACATTCCATAGTGAAGATAACATGAAAATGACAACTATTAAAGTAATAAAGTCAAAATGACAATTGAAAATATGAAAGTTAAACTTGTGAAAGCGGCAATGAACAAAAGACGATAATTAATAAAACTCACCAAAATAGAAGTACAAATGAAACAAAGTGAGGGGAACTATCAATAAAAGTGCGCACTGACTATCGACATGAGTTTAAAATTACATAGAAATTGTCTCGATGGTTGTGCTATTTCTGTTCATGCTTGCAAAAAGCAAGTGTTCTCATGAAATCATCGAAGACTATGCATGTGTGTGCAAGTGACTTAACAATTTGAAACAAAGAAGAAGGATTAAACACTTTTCAAAACATCAAACAACCATGGAGTAACCATAGTGTGAAAAATTGTAAGATCCTCAGTAAGCTCCAAAATTCAAGTGAGAAAAATTTTGTACGGTGTTGATCGCAATGACAACACCTACTTATGGTCATTAGCAAAGCAAATTGAAAGCCTATCTAAACTAGAAAAAATTGTTGTAGTGCAGGTAGGTTGCTAAAGGATACCACAGCACTCTATAAAATGGAATTATGATGAAATTTTAAGCTCTCTATGTGTCTCATGGGTCATATTATACACATTTGTGAGACCCACGTCACTGTCTCTGCAAAAATCCATGAGGTCGGCTCGAAAAAATAAACAGGGATACTTTTTAGTTGTGCATAAGTCCAAGGAAGGGCTACACAATATAATGTCATGGAGACATAGTGAAAACAAATATATGAAAGACCTACAAAAAAATCAATTATACTTCAAAAGGAAAGAAAGTGGAGTCTGTATTTTGTATGGTGTGTTTGGTTTCTTATGAGTCCCAAAAACACCTTCTTTGTAGCTAGTTTCTTCCTACAAGGAGCATACAAACAAATAAATGATGTTAGTGAGTAAACATGAAATAAAAAAGAACTGAATATAGTGGAAATAATGCATCAACAAAACAAAACTAAATATCATAAAACAAGCTTGCGAAGCAAAACAAATTGACAAAGGAATAGGAAAAAGGATCCTCTTTATTGATTGTTGGTGGTGGAAGAGTTACAAATAAAGTATCAAAGAAAATTGAAGAGGGTTGCTTGAGAAATGGTGCTCAATAGATCTCAAAAAGGATTTCCCCTTTTCAATCTATTTTGAAAGCACTTTCTCTCTCAAAAAATCATAGAAAAATATCTTCAATGGTGGAATTCTCCTGACAATGGTATGCTAGATTTCTTTGGAGAAATTTTGGTAGCATAAAAATGCACAACTTATTCTTGTTTTTGGCTCTCCATGAACTTGTATTTATAGAAAATTGAAACACTCTTTCCCTCCTTTTCCTCATCAATGAGTTTGTTTTCCTAATAAATGAGATGAGAGATACCATGCTCTTCCCATTAGGGCTTCTTGGGGTTCAAGGCTCGAATGGTCAGCTCTTCATATCAAGAGGTGGTGTTTTTCAAGCAAGTTCGCATCTTGAGGTATTGATTGGACTTCTTGGGACCCTTGATTCTATCAAAGGAAAAATCACGTTGCAATGAATTTTGACTTTTGATCACTTGCGAGGGTTGATTTATTAATTCAACCTTAGGAATTTTTTTTTTTTTTTTTTTTTTTCTCTTCATGGTTTTTCCAATTGAAAATGTAAGACCTGTACAGGTTTTTCACTGACTCTGAGTGTCTTTTTCTATTGTAAATGAGTGTACCATTTTCTCATAATAATAATAACCATCTTAGCCAAAAATCTATTAAGCACTAAGATGGATCAAATATCTTGAAGTGCAAACCTTTTTTCAAATTTTTCATTATAAAATAGGTTTGTACCTGAATAGAATTAATCCCTCTTGGTGCTTGCTAGATCCATGATTAAGATGGATCTATAGGAGTGTCCTTTAAACCTATAATTATGAGCGAATATTTTTATAGGCATAGTACCTAGAGGACATATTCTAGAAGCAAGGAAAATCAAGTGGGTTAAATAAGAAGCAACATGAGGAAGCTTCCAAGGAGGGGAAGAAGAATTTGAAAGGGGGGGGGAACATAAATATAACAACCACAACGCACTAGTGAAAATATCCCATCAACCACTATGACCACTTAACATTGATGGCCATAAAGAGGAGAAGTGTTGGAAGTTGCATGAAGAGCTCAACCTAAAGGAAAAGAAATATGCTAAGAAGAAAAATATCATGGTTACTGATTCAAGCAACTAGGTGGAAAGAAACTAAAAATGAGTGAGAGTATTATTTGCATATTATTGCATAAATGGTTTGAAATATGAGTATCCTTCAACAATAGGAAGAGAGGGAAATGACTAGGCTCTTACTTATAAATATACAGGACAAGAAGACAAAAGTTGATGCTCTATTCGACTCATGATCCTAGGTGAATCTCATAGAAAAACTTATAGTCAAGAAATTAGGACGAGAGACTCATGACCATTCTAGCCCATATCCATTGAGATGGATCAACAAGGAAGAAATGATAAAGGTATCTAAATAAATAAAATTTTCTATTACTGTTGATTTTATTTATGAAGTAGAGTTGGATGTATTTCAATTTAATGTACATGGAGTTGTATTTGGGAATCCCTATATGCACATGTGGGATGTGATCTTCATGCAAAGAGCCAACTAGTACCACCTTATCAAGGAAAAAAAATCCTTCATCATCAACATGTAGAAGGGAAAGTCAAAGATCTCACTGATAAGTGCCAACTAGAAAAAAAAGTTCATTAGTTCTAGTAAGAAATATGTTTTGTTATTTTAAGAGAAAATCACTACACAGAATAGTAATGAGAGCTAATACATGCTTGGAGAGGGTACTAAGGAAAAAAAATAACAATTGGATTTGTCATAGGGATAAAAAAGTGTGTTATAGGAGCTTAAAAGGCTACCACCCAAGAGGGAAGTGGAGCACGAGATTGTTTTATTTCTGGATTCTCCATTACCAAGCATTGAAATATATAGGTAGTTTGTTATAGAGGAAAATGAAGTGAGGAAGTCGTTGCAAGTGATATTAGAACATGGTGTCTTTCAACCAAGTACCTCACCATGTGGGCCACCCATAATTAATGTGCCAAAGAAGGATAAGAGTTGGTGGATGTGTATTGATTACAAGGGGTTAAAAAATATTATACTCAAGAATAGGTACCCCCTATCTAGGACAAATAATCTATTGAATTAGTTGCATCAAACCAAATAATTCACCAAGCTAGACTAAAGTTATGATATCACCAAGTTTGGGTCAAAGAAAAAGATACTTGGAAGACCACCTTAAAAAATAAGCAAGGTTTTTATGAGGTTTTAATCATGCCATTTGGTCTATGCAATGCATTAGCTATATTCATGAGGTTATCGAATGATATACTAAACCCTTTTATATATTAATTTTTTATTTTTTTTTATTTAGATGATATAATGGTATATAGTTCTGCCTAGTAGGAGCACAACTCACATTTGATGCAGGTGCTATAAACATTAAAGAAGCACCATCTGCTGGAAAATATTAATAAGTGCGTTTTTTCATAGAAATTTGTGGTGCATATTGGATATGTGACCTCTGGGGTAGAGCTAAAGGTAGATCCTTCCAAGATGGATGCCATCATGAAGTTGTTGGTGCCTACTAATTTTTCTAAGGTCAAGAGTTTCATTGGGGAAACATACACCTAAGGAAGTTCATAGCCTCATTTTTAGTGGTACTAGCACCACTCTAGACCAAATAGTAAGTGACAAGAGTTCCTAGTGGGAAAAGGGTCAACAAAGGACCTTTTATGAGTTAAAGAAGAAGATCAGTTAAGCACTAGTTTTGGAATTATAGAAATTTCAATATCCCTTCAAGGTGGAGACAGATATGAGTAGGTATGCAATGAGAGTGGCCTTCATGTAGGGAGTAAGGCCTATACGCTACCATTTTGAAGTATTTCATGGGGTGGATTTCAAATACTCTACCTATGAGAAGGAGATCTATGCCCTAGCAAAAACTATGAAGAAATGAAAACACATTGATAACCAACCACTACAGTACCTATAGGCCTAGATTAAGGTACAACAAAGAAAGCATTAGTAGTGGATGATGGTGAAAGCATAGCTGACTACCATCTCCAGAATGGGTTAATCTATGGATTATATAAGTTATGTATTCATAAAGATGAGAAATTGCAACTAATCAGCAAGGCTCACACCTCCAAGGTTGTATGACATTTTGTGTAGGGAAGATATGGCCAAATGGAAATTGTATGTGTATTGGCCTAGGGTGAAAAATGAGGAGTCTAGGTTCATAAAAGGATGCATGGTTAGTTATACCAATAAGCCTAGTAATAGGAAACATGGTTTATATCATCCCTTTCCTGTACCCACTTGTCCTTGGGAAATAAATTCCATGGAATTTGTGGTATGTCTAATAAGAACCAGGAATGGACACGCCTAACTATTCATGATAGTTGATAGGTTAGAAAGATGTGTTTTCTAATGCCCTATAAAATTACGATCAACGGGAAGGAAGTAATGAAATTTTTCTTTTTAAATGTCTTGGTGCACTTCAAGATACCAAGGAGCATCATTTTAGATAGTGATACAAGATCTATTAGTGTACTTTGGACTACATTATGGGAGAATATGGACACAAAGTTGAAGATGTATAAAATATTCCACCCACATAAAAATGGACATACAAAAGTAATCAATATGATTTTGATACAAATTTTTATGGGTTACAATAAGAAGAATCCAAATAATTGGGATGAAAATATGGTATATATACAACACTCTTATAATATAGTAGTCCACACTTCTACTAGTAAGTTCCCATTTGAAACAAATTGTAGAAATTCGTTACATTCACCTCTAAATATTGCATATGGACAACAAGGAGGAGTGAAGGAAGATATTATAGGGGATGACTTAAGGGAAACAAATTTGATTGAGAAGATCAGATAGATCCATCTACAAGTATAAGAAATACTAAAAAATTCATAGGAAAAATATAAGGCTCGACATGATCAACACAAAATAGAGAAGTCATTCAAGGTAGTAGAGTGAGTATGGTTATAGTTGAACATGGAGATGTTATAGGGTCATGGTAAGAAAATTAAGGCTTTGTGATATGGTCCCTTTGAGATACTAGAGAATGTGGGAGATACCACCTATAAACTTAGTCTACCCCCATACATGTGCATTTAATCTGTTGTGAATGTAGAAAAATTGAAACTCTATGATCCTTCCATGTTGGATAAAGAAGAGGAATATGTCCTCCCTTTTGTAGAGGAATTAGCACTAGATGCTTAGGTAGAGTTGACAGGGGACACTTTTTTGTAGAATTGGTATAGAACTACAAGATAGGATCAACATGATCTTTGATAGATTGGGTTGAAAGGAAAGCTTCCATGCAAGGCTAAATGGTATGCCTGAGAAAAGGTGGAAGAAAAATTTTCTCAGTGCATTGAATAGAAGCTTTTAGTGACCAAAAGTCCCTATAAAATGGGGAGGTATGATATATATTGGATTATATTATTATCCATCCATATTGATGCTTTGAGAGTGGAAAAATTGGAGGAATAATCTCACAAGACCATTTCACTAGTGGGTCCATGTTTGGAAAATTGGGGTATGAAAAAATCTAGAAGTAGTTTGAGGAATCAAATGGTTCTTTTAGGTTTAAACCTTCACTGCTTGAGTACTCTCCCCTAGTACTTTTATACACAGATACCTTTCCAACGATGGAAGAATCACCTCAATTGGAGTCTGTATGCAAAAATTATGCCACCTATAATTGACCTTATTATGTTTACCACCATGATTTAAGAGAATGCCTTCAACCCCAATTATTCCTGGGAAAGGGGCTGTCTACATGAAGATGATGAAAAAAAACTCTAGATGATTCAAAATTATAACTCTAGTTAAGAGTTGAAGGAGTCAAACTTAAGCACAAGTGGGCTTTCAGGTTGTACTATAAATGGGCTGCTAGGGGGAAAATGGTTTCTAGAGAAATTTATGGTTCTTCCATTTGGAACCATCACCTGACACTTTGGTTTTGGATATAGGAAGCAATTCAATTCCTTCACTACCTTACAATGAATAAAATTACGAGTACTTCCCGAATCAATCAACACTATTACCTTTTTCTTTTTGATATGTCCTTCTATCTTGATAGTTTGAGGACTGGTTATTCCATCCAATGCATTATAATATATGGTCAGATTCATTTCTTCTTTCTTTAGGTTTTTTTAATGGTTTGTATCCTCTTCTTTTGATGTTTCTTGTTCCTTTTCTTCTTCCTCTTCACAATCTATGGAAAATAATTTCTTCTCAACACACTTATGACCTTTAGTGTATTTTCTATCACAACTGTAACAAAGCCATTTCACTCTTTTTTCTTCCAATTTCTATGGTGTCAACCTTGTAGGTTTGGAAGGCTAGGGGAAACAACACTTCCATCTTTAGACTTGTGATTGGTAGGCTTCCTTGTTGCCATAATTTTGCTTTCAATTTTTCTTGCTAACCTGAATGCCTTCTCCAATGAATCAGGTTCCCAAATGCGAACCTCATGTTGAATGTTATCATTTAATTTCCCTATGAACACATCAATCCTATGCTCCTCTGGAATATATTTTACCCTTATATTCAATTTTTGGAAATCCTCAATGTGCTCCACCATTGAACCTTTTTGTTTGAGATTTATCAATTGGCTAAAAAAGGTGTTGCTTTTTGTATCCTCATAATGTGGAATCATTTCTTCCATAAAAATTGCCCAAGTGACAATTTGTTTACAAGAGAAAATCCATCGATACCATACAAACTGATTGGGTTTCAAATATAAAGTTGCAATGGATACCTTTTGTGTGTTTTGCACATTATGGAGATCTAAATATTGCTCCATCTGTAGTATCCATGTTACGAGATCCTTTCCATCAAAATTCCTCATATCGATATTTGGAATATGCTGGGTCTTCAATCCAACTTTAGAGTCTATGAAATCATGATTAACATTTCCTTTGTTCTCATCATGATTTTCCTTTACTACCCTTTCAACATCAGTAAGCATTTCTTGTATCAACGTGTCAAATATGTCTTCAAATTTTCCATGTTTCCTTTAAGTTTTTCTTATATGCCATCCATATTAGCTTCCATTCCATCCATATTAGCTTCCACGCCATTCATATTACTTCCACACCATTATTTAAACCATCCATATTAGCTTTCACACATTTCTTTAAGCCATCCATCTTAGCTTCTGTTACTTTTTGTGAGAGTGAAATTTGTTGCACTTGGTCTCGTAATTTTGATATATCATGTTTCATTTCTTCCTCTTCTTCATGAGTCATGCTAAAGCTTTCAGGTTTCTTATTAGGTGCTTCCGTTTTATTTCTTTGGGGTGGAAATTAATGATAATTATGCTTCACTATGTCCTTTGAATTCCTTCAAACTAATTTTTCAAACCAAACTTATGCAAAAAATTTAAAAATACTACACATCTTTTTTGGCTTTGTAGGAGGCTGATATTGAATCAGTTCTATCTATATAATTGTGGATCTCCAAGGTCTAAAATGTTTTCATATGGTATCCCTCTGTGTCCTCGTTCCAATCCCACAAGTCTGACCAAGATTAGATTCTCCAAAAAAGCGTTATTCCAAATATCCCACGATGACTTAATTATAGACTGGTTTAGTAGAGTGAGCTTGTACGAAGTTCGTCATTGTTTCAACCTTTATACCTGAAACCGATACAAAAAAATCTACAATTTTTCTTCTTTCTATACCATTTTACAAAATTTCAATTTGATGCTCAGAGAGCAAGTTATGGCACCCTAACTTCCTTGGATCACATATATGAAAATATAGCAAGAAAATATCTGAAATTTGTACACAAGATTCACCCAGATTTCAGATCAAATGGGTTTTAATTTTAGCGTTTGAAACATTGTAGAAACAAAGTTATAGCGAAAATTCCATGATGACCTGTTTGAAGCATCGAAACCCTAGAATCCAAAGCTCTAATACCAATTTTTATGCAACCAGCTCACAAAATAGAAGAAAATATACAACGACGACTTCAAAATCAGCCTCTTCGAGGGGGAGACCTCGTTTACATTACAAAAATGAACAATTCTTGGATGCTACAAATGAAAATACCTCCTTTCTATATATAGGAGTCTAAGGGGTCACAATATAGTCAAGTCAAAATAACATAATAATGCAAGGGCACAACAATAACAATAGTGGGCTTCTATGGGGCACAATAATAATAATATGGGGACAACATGGGCACAATAATAACAACAAGGGGATGCAATGACAATAATATTAATGGAATACGCTAGTATTAGAGGGGCCTAATATAGTAATCATTGAGTTACTTGGATTAGTTTGCCTATTCCCAAATCTAGATTTTTGGAAGTCCTTTGTGGCAAATAACAATAAATTTTTGTTGTTTTTTAGAGCATGCTAATGAGCTTCAATATATTTGATTCCACTTGGATTAGACCACAAAAGAATTCTAGTTAATAACAAAAATTATTGCATTTTCACTTGATTAGGTTAGGCATTCCATAGTTTTACTAGCTCATTAGTTCTCGAATTTCTACATTTTAGACTAGTAATTTTCTTCTATTTTTTTAGCATGGATTAACATAGGTATTTTTGAGTGATTCCACTTTGAATGGAGATGTAAGACATCCTAGTCAATAAAAAAATTTGTCCCATCCAATTTGGATTTGATTTTCTTAGTCATTCGGTGAATTATAGTTTCCTGTAGTAAATCTGCAGTTTCCGGTAGTAAATATCGGATCTCCTGTAGAAACCTTCCAACATGTATATACCTATCCAAATTCACTCAATAATCTTGGTTATTATCGCTTAGGGTTGAATATAGACCCCTAGGCTCTAAATCGATGATTATGGAAGACTAAATACCACTTAGGACTTTCCTCTTTACCCATGCAAAACATTTCAACGATTTGGGCTAATGGACAAATTTATGAAATAGATAATACAATGATGATTGCCACATCCAATGAACTCTGTTAATGGATCTAAACTCTTTGAAATGTAATGGTTAAAATTTATTTCATGATATTTACTTTATGTAGTTAGAATATGTTTATTTCCTTGTATTTTCCTTCTTGCAATAGGTTAAGGTTTCCATTTCGAGCATTTCATTTTCTGCAATTAGTTTAGGATTTGATTTCATTACATGCACTCCATTACATCATGACAACGAAGGAAGGACACATTGTATGCTACACATATAGTATCGATACTTCTTAAGTTTGTATGAACCCTGAGTTGATAATGTTGGTAGCCTTGGGAGTTGCATCATTCTTGTTGCAATATTGAGGCTCATCACTTTTTGGCACTGTTGTCCAGGGGGTGTCAAAGTATGCATTGTTTTCTTCCCTAGTTGATTCTTCTTTTACTTTCTGTAAAAACAAAAATTTCACTAGGCATATTTCATTTCAAAAACAAAAAATTTCATTGCATTAGCATTCTTATAAATAAAAAAAGAGTACTTCTCCAACAACAACAACCCCCGTTTATCACGTTGTGTAGTAAGAGCCACATCACCATTGATTTTTGTAGGTAGAAGAAGAAGAGGTGCAAAGAATGTGGGAGAAATGGATGGATATGGTGACAATGAGGAAGATCATCTTGGACTTCCTTCCAAACTTCCATGGTATGAGGTCAGAGGATCCGGAAACCTTTCTCTTTGAATTTGAAATTGTTTGTAGATCTTATGGTTACTTATTAAACACTCAAAAATTGAAATTGTTTCTGGTGACATTGAGGGATAGAGCTCTTAAATGGTTCATGAGTTTAGGGACTAATTCAATAATATCATGGAATGATATGTAAAATATATTTCTAGAAAAATATAAAGATCATGATCTTAAAGAAGAATTTTTTAGAATGAATCAAAAAGAAGATGAGAGTCTAGAGGATCTAATAGAGAGGCTCATGTATAATCTTAATATTGAAAAATTACATCATTTAGGACTAGAAAAACTAAAAACCCTCTTACGTAGAACAATTAGGGATGAGTGGATTGATCTCCTTGATATGATAAGTAGAGGTGATGTATACCAATTATCATTTGAAGACATTTATGAAACATGCAAACACATATCAAGAGGAAGGGCAAGACTAAGTAAATCAACATCAATATCGGTAAGTCAAGCTAAAGTTGGAAATTTGCTTCATAAATTTAAAATAGAAATTCTTAGAAATCTAAGTGAACAAGTAGAAAATTTAAGAATACGAAATGAGCAAAAATAAGATGCTGATATTTGTGTTGTCCATGCAGAATCACATGATATTAAATATTACCCCTCATTACGAAGGTTGAAGGAAGTTTACCAAGAGGACAATGGAGCAAGTCAATTGTCAATGAAGATATGTTATGTAGCTCCAAGAGGGCCATGGAAGCCTATTCAACTTGATATGATGCAAGAGCCTAGTTCAAAATTTCAAGCTAATGCACATCCATCTCAAATTAATTGTAACACACCGTTTCCTTGGCAACCTTGGCCATCTCAACCCAAAAACCAATATTGACAAGAAGGTTGGAAAGGAGCTTATGGTAGCCATCCACAATATCCTCAATATTTTCCTCAATATCCTCCATACCCAACTCCATGCTATCCCTACCATCCACCTCGAGCACAACCACAACCATAACCACATCCATCTCAAATATCCACTCCCACCCAACTACCTATACCACCATTTCCAAACCCACACAATGAAGTAGCTCAACCCACTTACAATGCTGAGGTACAACACTTCCAAACATATCTTGTTGATCTAAATTGTATTCATCTTAGCTCATGAAGAGTATTGCAGAAAAGAGATTCTCTTAGTATCCTTGAAGGACCACATCCAGAAGAAGAAGATTCAAATGAGAATACCAAAGGATCATGGGATTCATTTGATGAAGAGAAGACATCAAAATAAAAGATTGAGAAAGCTCCCTAATGGTTACCATCAAATCCTCCATGTGTTCAAGAGAACAATCAATAAAAGGAGGAATATTTGAATTTCATGGAAGAAGAAGATGTCTAAGATGATCCAAATCAGCAAGTGGACTAGGGGCATCACAACTATATTGAAATAGGGCTCTAGATAGTCACTAAGTTGTAGCAATACTCTCTTCTTCAACAATGCTTGATATCATTAAAATCAAAAAATTCATTCTCTTACATCTAAGTACATGTCAAAGAATAAATTTCAAGCCTGCACATCAGTTTATCTGTCATCTTGATGTGGACTTGGCTTCATTGGAAGTATTCCTACACTTGAAAATGATTTTGTTTTTCAAGTAGAGTAGGATAGGAAAGGAAATAAAATATGAAAAATAATAGAAAAAATAAAAATCCCACGTGAAAACATCCTTTGAGGCGCCTGAGATTGGCTCATTGATTGAAAATCTCCATGAGGTAGTTAATGAGTTGTGAAAAAGAAAAAAATAGAAAAAAGGAAAAGAGCATAGTTGAAAACCTCCTTTGAAGTGCCTAGGCAAACCTACTAGTTGAAATTCTCATTGAGGTTGCTATTAGGCCTAGAAGAAAATAAATAAATAAATCTTTGCTCCATGTATCTCTCTCATGAATGTATGTGCTCTCCAACCTCTACAAGAAACAAAAACAAGTTAGCCACAAAAAAAAGTGTTTATCACAAGCCTAGTCAAAAGAAGTCAAATTTTGACTTTCTCCTCCTTTGAGAAATTTCTCGAACAGGACCAAGGCCATGCCAATCCATCACCCTACTCTATTTTCACCATCCACTTATCATTCCCAAATTTTTACCACTCATTTTCCTTGCTATCCTGAAACACTACAGGAAATCCTATAGTTACTAGAGGAAACAAAAATACATAGAGAAGAAAATTATTGTTGTCATTTATTGAAAACCATGCATTCATTCACCAATCTATTTTAGGGGGGGATGCATATGGATGATAGTAACATGCCCAAGCAATTTCAACAAATTCTAGTGCACAATTTTTGAGAAATCGACCTCCATCACCTACAACTAGTTTTGAATTTTCTTGATATTCATGCATCCATTTACAAATATGTTTCATGGGGTGATGCATATGGATGATGGTAACATGCCCAAGAAATTTCAGCAAATTCCAGTGCATGGTTTCCAAGAAATTAACCTCTATCAACTTCAACAATTTTTATTTTTTCTTGAGATTCATGCGTCCATTGGCCAAAATTTGTTTATGGGGAGGTGCATAAGGATGATGAAAACATGCTCAATTTTTTTTAGGTCAATCCAGTATACCATTTCGGAGATATGGGTTTAAACAAGCTACTACAGGGTTTCCTCTAGTACTGCAGGATGTCTTAGTTTATTATAGGAAATAGGTTGAAAGCTATGGGAAGGTACAAAAGGTGAAATAAAGTGTGGGAAATGTGTCTAATGGTGGAATAAGGTATAGGGAAGGTGAACATCACCCATGGCCAAGCCCAACACTCCAAGAAGTTCAGATTTGACTAAAATAGCTTGCTCTTGGTAACTAGAAGACAAAGGTTTAGAATCACCAAGTTATGAAGAACTGTGTAGAAGCAAACAAAGGATAGAGGGCCATGGATCGATCATCAACTCAGTAGTAACATGCATGCCTCTCTAACAACCATCAGATAGGTACAGGTATGCAATATTCTTGACCTCTTCTCTTAAGCATATTATAGTTAGAAATTTGTAGTCAATGCATGAGATATGATATTTTACAAGCTAAGGATGGGTCAACAATCTCGGCCACCTTCAAATAGTTAATTGTAGCTCACTCCTTCACTCATGCAATGTGGAAAAGCCAAATTAGGAAGGGTGATGATTTCGAGGAATGGGGGCAACAATTAAAGGAAGAAATTTTTGCAAAGGCCAAGTCACCACAACACTCCAAACCCTCAATCCACTTCATATCCACTATCTATCCATCATTTGTCCATCTTGTTTCATAAGAAAAAAATTAATATTTTTCAAGAACAAACCCTACACTCTGTCTCACCCTGGAAATTTCTTGAAAAAAACACACGGAGCACATCCTCTCCGTTTTCACAAAACTACACTACTTCCGTTGAGCCATAACATCATCCTACAACCCCTCTAGATCATTTCTCATCACTCCCATACAGTTAGAAGACCCTGAAAGATAAGGAATGATTACTACATGAAGGCAAAATGCTGCTACAAGAAGGAAGAAAGGAATAAATTGTGCTAAGACTCAAAATGGTAGTGCCTAAGAGAGAACTAATCAAAATAGATAACTCCAAGGCCATTAGGCAATCATATAGGCCACAAAAGAGAAGAATAATGTAACAAAAGGCAAGAAGGCATTCACCATCAAAATAGAACTCAAACTGCTCTGATGAAAAGAGGTTTTCCAAGAGGTCTCTAATCTATTTCTAACATTTGTCCAAGGTCTAAAAGATGTCATAGAAAGGGGAGAAAGGCATGGAAGTCAAGTTGAGGGCCTACCATAGGTTTAGACTATCATTTTAGCTCAAAAAATGTTTAAACAGACTACTACAAGGTTTCCTGTAATTACTACAAGATGTCCTAGTTCTCATCTAAAGGCATTTTGAAGGTTTTAGAGGTGTCCAAATGGTGGAAAAATGTAGAAGAAGGTTGGAAAAGGATGTGGAATACCTTTCCAAAATGAAAAAAATTCAATAACCCATATTGAATAAGGGGAAGAAGGTAGGCTAATGGTATCAAGAAACATTGTGATTTTTCTATGCACAAACAATTTTGGAAAAATGAGTGAAAATGGAATGAATGTTTCAAGGCAGAGGATATGAATGAGATGGATCTAAAAGCAATCAAAGTTCACTTAAAAAGATGAAAGTTATGTTTTTTTTCTTGAAATACTATTGAAAAATCATGAAAATAACAACTACATTTTTGTGCTTGTCCTTGCAAAACTTACAACCAAGATTCTTAAGAGAAAGGACTGAGGAATGCATGAGAGACAGGCCACCAGGGCCATGAATAAGGAACAATGAGGTCATGAAGTTGCTAAGAGCATGAGCAACACACATGATGGCTGAAATGTATTAAGTAAGTACATGGAAAGGAAACCTGTCAAAAATTGAGAAGGACTTCACCAAAGTTCAGCCTACTAAGCCACAAAAGGAGATAAAAAAGAAACACTATCTAAGGCGAGCATACCCATGTCCACAGAAAGTAAAGCATGTTCGCATATCAAGTACAAGAAGATCCACTAAGTATACAAGTATAAAAGACTGGGAAATACATAATGGATCATCTAATCATGATCGAACAAGTACATGTATGAATATCACATATAAGAATGTCAATGATGCTGAAGGATGAAGCGGATCACGGATATCAAAGACTGATCCAACAAGTAGCAAATGAACATAATGGATTAAGATGGTACTACACTGTAAACTCAAGTGCCAACATATAGAATGTCACCATGAATGACCACAACATATAAGGTGGAGTGGTATCAACTAGCAACAAGAGGAGAAACTTTCAAGTGAACCAATGAATGCTGATGCAACTTGAGGTCTTCATCGACCACCATGGTACATTTCTACACCATGGGAATAAATGATCTGAATTCGACCATGTGAGAAATCATTTGATTACCGTTCATTGATGTATACTGTTATGAAACGCGAGACTACTCACCGATAATGATAATGAGTGTCAAGGTACCCAATACAATCTAACAAGTGTGAATAGGTGAGCCGAAGTTGAACACCTATAAGAATATATCAATCAGGAGACAATGATGGTTTCCCACTGTTGATAGTGAAGGATCTGCCACTAATGACTACAAACCCCAAGGTACTGCCAAATGGACTCTAGATCTTTGCCCTAGAGCAATGAGTCATAGTTCATAGGGAAAGATCTGCTAAAAGGAAGGCATTAATGCATCCTTCATCAATCTAGCATGAGTGTAACCCGTAGGCCAATAATGTGGAGGGAATCAGATGAAAAAAGATGTAGTAATCCGACCGAAGCACCTTTCTGGCGTACACAAGATGTGGCTAGTGCACGACAGAAGCCCTCTAAACCAACCAATAATGAAAGTTGTCATAGAGCCGAGGTATCCGCCAATAGGGTCAAATGGAAACCAAGGTACTGCACAAATCCCAATGTGGTGATATTGTAAGCTGATGTCAAACACAAGGGAAACCACTCAGTCAAAGACCCATAATACTGATTGATGCTGAGCACAAGGTGACCTATCAATAATGAAAATAGGGCTAGGGTGCGTCTCTTGGCATGTCCTTAGAGCAAGATGTCGTCATCGATAAGGACAAGACTCGCTAGAAAGAATTCAATGGAGACCTTCTGAAACCGACATGAGTAAAGGACCAATATAGCTAATGTGATGATAGACAAGACACTGACAACTAGGGATGGCCGACTGAAAAATGAGTCAAGAGACACCATAGAGAGGCCGACTCAGGTTAACTTCACTTGAACAAAATCACGACTCAATGTGACTATGTAGCAGCATGTGATGACTCTGTATAAGTTCGTCATGTAAGAGGTAGGAATGAACCCTCCATATGATTGGAAGAGATAACCAATCAGGGGAGAATTGACTCAATAACAAGGTTAAGGCATACCTAAGTCAAACTAAATCTTGCCCAAACGGAGGAGACTTTATTTTGAGTGCTTTGTTCAAGGGCGACACGATTGACTTTAGCTGCCAACAATAAGTGGAAATACTATCCCGTTCCCACTCTTTTTTGGAATATATGATTTTTTTTGTCTTTTTCTTTAAGCTGGAAAAAGAGTAAAAGAATGCTATAGTACAGTGGAAAGAACGAGTGTCGGTGAAACAGATGATCTAGTTCATGGGATTGGAACGGTCCTATGCTCAATGCAGGGAGGTGAAACTGGTCAAAGACACTCAAAGGTGTGTTCCTTCCATGGGTCAAGGTGTGCCAAGTTGCAGAAGTCAAGGGCATGCAAGTTTGATTTTGCAGTCGACATGGTCGAAAATTTGGCTTAAACACGAGTCTAAGTGAAGCTAGCTCAAGGCCAAAAGGTGCAAATAGTCAAAATGCAATGCAACAGTACAACTCCACACAAAGGAGCCTATAGGGTATAAGGCCAGAACGAAGCAAAGAGACAAAGAGGAATGAGTCTTCATTGCATAAGTCATGGTGAGACTATAGAGGACTCCTGAGCCTACTCAGATCGAAGCAGCATGGGCAACAAATGTCAGTGAGGTGCTAACTGTGATGCCTATGAAAAGGATGGCTCTATCATCGTGTCATGATTTAAAAAATTGGCAAGTGAAGATTGTTTATGAACCATAACATGATAGGATCGACCCTATGGCAAGTGTATCAAGAAATGGAGGCTAGAATGCATAATGCAACAGAAAAATGGTTTCCCTAACCTTTATGCTAGTGAGAAAATGATACTTGCCATGACGGGTCAGTAGTCATGGAATCATCTCAAAACTACCGAAAAAGCGTCCACAATGTCCTGAAAATCAAATCATTCTCGACATTCCAAGCTCCCAAATTAAAAGTTACATGAGACAAAAAAAAATCAAGTTTTGAATTTTTTTTTGCATTTTCAAAGCCTATAAAATAATTTTTGGACTCACCATTTTCACCATTTGATTTGAGAGCAAAGGAGTGGAGCAAAAGGAGCAAACTTTTCCATACGCCAAATTCAACTGTTCAAATCCTCCCATAATCACCAGGTAACCCTTAAACTTATCTTGCATTCAATTGTGACTACTTTTAGAATTTTAATTCAAGTTTCACCATTGAATTATTGCCAAAAATTTTGTCTCGGCATATACGCTGGTTGGCTATGAGAAACCTGCGTATACGTAGGCCCTAGATGTGACAACGAACCCGCGTATACACCGCAAAAACTTTAAAACAAAAATTTAACGGTAAAAATTTGTTTTTTTCTTCAGGATTCCAGTCACTTGGAGAGAAAGAGAGCATGTCATAGTGGATGATGAGGTTATGAACGATCCTAATGCCCTAGATGCCTTAAGAGGATGCAGTTTGCTAAAGTTCTTTAAAATGCCAAATATGAAAGAAAACACTCACCTATTCAAAATGCTCATTCACTGCTGGAGCATCAAGGATGACTCGTTTATGATTGATCAGATGCCACTCAGGATAGAGGTTGAAGACATTTATTTCATCACAAGCCTTTCCTGAAGGGGAGAGGTGGTACATTCTACAAGTAGATCATGAGGCAGTCTCTCAATCGATGACTACGTACATATATATTGCCTTGCACATCCAGAAAAGGTTGGAAGTCAAATTCCAATCAAGCATGTGGAGAGTTTAGCACTGAGGATCATCCTGTTCACTATAGCCAGAGTGAACGGATCAGATTCCATGCACCATTCTTCACGGCTAGCCATGAGCTTGGCGGAGACTCTCTCACCACCGTGTTTGACTGGTGTACTCCTCTTCTTGCCAACCTGAAAAGCCGACTTACTTCTATCAAGAAAGGGAAGACCAAAAACTTCAGATATGGAACCATTTTGTGCTCTTTCTTCTTTGAGAGGGTCTTAGCACTTCGTCCTAGGATATCAGTTTCGATTAGCACCCCACGATATCCACAGATGGGCAGGTGGGCTGACTTGATGAAACGCCTAGGAGGTGGGGATGTTCCATGGACTACATTTGACGATGACTTCTCCTCCTGGCGGGAGCAGTAGATCATTGCCATAGATGACTACTCTTATGCTAGGCTGGACTTTCGAGGAGATCCAGATCTAACTTTACCACCAACCGCAGCATGGGGCGATATAGGTAAATGTTTTTTTCATTTTATTATTTTTATGATTTTTTATAATTTTTCAAGTATAAAAATAAACTTTGAAAATTATTTTTGATAGGATTCAAATGACTAATATGATGATCATGTTCCAGATATTGGGCCAGTGTGACCATATGGGTTCCCATGGCATGGACATCGCGGCTGAGGTGCCTAAGAGGCAACTGCGGAGACAAAGCAAATTATACACATAGTTTAGCGGCACTTGGTGAGAATAACTCACCGAGTACTGATGGAGGCTGTAGAGGATCTCCTTATAGATATGTAGCGTCATGTGGTTTTCATGCCATGAGACCGGGTTCGCACTCTTAAACGTGTGGCCAAAGCAGTAGTTGCCTACCTAGCTGCTCATCCTAAGCCTGGGCATTAGATGTACTGGACATGATTATGGGCATTTGAGTCCCAATTTTTGTATATTATTTTGGACACACTTATGTACACTCGATATATTTTATGACATATATATACAATTCAACTTTTTGATGCTTGATTTTATTGTGATGAATGAATGATGTGCCAGTCTAATGCTTGATTAGTGATAAATCAGCTAACCAATTATGAGATCTTGGAATGTGCAAATAATTAATGTAAGTAAATGATCTTTGCAACAACCTCACTCTTAAATACTGGCGACATAAACATGGATCCCTTACTCGATAAATGTTATTCAATTGTGACGCTATCAATTGTGAATCAAGATAAACTACCAATGAATCGATTTTATAAGAAATTGCTTCGAATAGTAAATTAATGACGACAGTATACTCAGCCATATTATTTGAAGCAGGATCAATGCATACTCCCCTTGACACTATCAACTGACCAATTTGATAGTAAAGTACCCAAGCTGTGGAAGCGAGGTTCTTAATGTTCCAACTAGCACCATTAGCAAATCCAAAATAGACCAAGTCATCCATCAACACCTGTCACAACTGACCAAAAGTGTTGATATCAAAAAACCCCCGATAAGATATGTAAAAACATACAAAATTTACAAAGAAGCCATTGCCTAGTTGCTACCTAAGCAAATTACTTCTTGAGGTAGAGCCCATTTCGAGGCGTTGCCAACTTGTTTCCTTCAAAATTGATTAACTCATACGCCCCTTTTTCTAAAACTCGTTTAATTATGAAGGGACCGTACCACATAGGTTTGAATTTGCCTACCCCCAAGGCATCCTTAACTTGGTCATAGACCAAGACAAGGTCACCTTCAGAAAAGGCTCGAGGATGGACAACTTTATCGTACTGAGTTTTAACCCTTTTCTTATGAGCCTCATTGATTGTGGCGGCATCTCAATGCAGCTCATCGAGATGTTCCAAATGAAGGAGGCACTCTTCGAGACTAGAAGTATTTGGAAGGAGTTCAATAGCTAACTTAAGAGATGGAATTTCACATTCAATAGGAAAGATAGATTCCATCCCATAAACTAACTGAAAAGGTGTAAAACCTGTAGCAGTCTTTATGGAGGTTCGATATACCCAAAGAGTCGGATACAACATAAGATGCCAATTGGACCGATTTTTGTCAATCGTCCTTTATAGGATCGTCTTCAAGGTTTTGTTCACTGCCTCGACCTATCCATTGGCTTGAAGATAATAAGGAGACGAATGTTCTTGTTGGAAACCCAATTTAAGAGCCAATTCAGACATTAGTTGGTTCTGGAGATGACTGCCATGGTTAGTGATAATCTCTCTTGGGATACCAAACCTTGAGATAATCTGATTAAAAAGGAACAATGTTGTTTCACTATCGTTTTTGTAAGTGGGTATGGACACAACCCACTTTGTGAAGTAGTCTACGACTACAATAATGTACTTGTGATTCACTGTTGAAGGCAAATTACAAGTTGTAAAATCAATCCCCCACTTAATAAAAGGATCGACAGTGACAACGGGAAAAAGAGGAGTTGGATGTGCGTGCAAATTTCGAGTATAAACTTGACAGGGGTGACAACGTTTGACCACTTCAACACAAACTTTGAAGATCGAAGGCCAAAAATAGCCGACATGTAAGATACGCTAGGCTGTAGCAAGCTGTGAAAGATGACCACCACAAGCTCCATTGTGGCAGTCATTGAGCACTGACTCTACTTCCTCTAGGGTTAAACAACACCGAAGGATTGAATCAACCCCTCAATGAATGTATCACCACTGATAACATAATTTTTAGCCAGGTGACATAATTTTCGGCGTTCATTCTTAGAGACAGTAGAGGGAAACTTCGAAGTCTAGAGATAGACAATGATATCTCCATACCAAGGGTCAAGTGAAGAGATGAGGAATAAATGTTCATCGGGAAACTTTCCTCATAAACGGTATCCTCTCCACAAGGAAGCTCGGAAATAAACTCGGCAAAAGCCATGGGTTTGTTAGACTTGGACGACAAGAAATCATGATCAAATTCTTGTAAAATGACTATCCATCGATTATATTTGCCCCCAATCACTCGCCTATTGAGGAAAAATTGAAATGGATTGACCGCCACTAAGACAAAAGTTTTGCATAGCAAGATATAATGGCGGAGCCGCTGGACAGCATGGATAGCTGCCAAGGCCAACTTCTCAATAGGAGAATAGCAAAGTTCAGGACCTATCATGCCTCAGCTCAAATAATAAATCACATGCTCTGTGAGAGCATCGTCTTCTTGAACAAGAACCATACCTATGGTTGATTCTGCTGCAGCGAGATATAAAAGGAAATCCCTACCATAATCCGATGGACTCAGAAGCAGGGTAGAGACTAATGCCTTTTTCAAGGCATCGAATCACTAATGTGCAAAGTCGTCCCATACATATGGAACTCCTTTCCGTAGCAAACACATAAACCCTTTAGTGATCTCAACATATTTCGCTATAAACTGTCTTAAGAAATTAGCCTTCCCTTGAAGACTTTGAAGTTTCTGAATTGAGGATGGGGGAGGCAACTGAATTATTGCCTCTACCTTGAAGGGATAAACCCTAATCCCTTCACTTGACACAATGAACCCCAACAACCGACCAGATGTAATCGTGAAAATGCACTTATTGGGATTCAACCAGATTTTGTAAAAATGACATCGCTCAAAAACCAAGCGAAGATGACTAGGGTGATCAGTTCTCTTTTGAGAACGAGCAACTAGATCATCCAAGTATGCATCGATAATATGTTTAATGTCGTGGAAAGCATATGACATGGCCCGCTGGAAGGTAGCTCTAGCATTTTTGAGAGCAAAAGGCATCTTTCTATATGCAAAGGTACCTCAGGGACATATAAAAGATGTCTTATGTTGATCTTCTGGACAGATAGAGATCTAATTATAACTGGAAAAACCGTCCACGAAGGAGAAAATCTCATTACCTGCACACTCATCAATAATCTGATCAATGAATGGCGTGGGTTAATTATCTGTGGGACAAGCTTTATTTAGGTCCCTAAAGTCAATGCATACTCAGATTGTTCCTTGCTTTTTATCCACAAGAACTGGATTAAAAACCCAATCAGTAAGAGGAATAGGGTATATGAAACCCACCTTAAGCAGCTTCTCTACTTCAGCTTTAATGGCTGCTGCTTTCCTAGGATTAACCGGTCGAAGCCTCTGATGAACCAGTTTGGCATTTTCATACGTCTTGATCTCATGTTGAACTATGGATGGATCAATGCCAGGAATTTCTTCATAAGACCAAGCGAATACATCTCAAAATTCCTTAAAAAGGTCGGTATAAATTTGAATTTCTTCAGGGGAACATTCAGCTCCGATGAAGAGATTATCAATCACATTCAGGTTCCTAGAGATGTTTAAAGATATCGTTTTTGAAATCACTAACATATTACCTTCGACATGAAAGTGTGTTGGAGCCAAAAGGTTTGATACCATACAAACATCCCTAGTAAACAACTCGGAGAACCTAGATTCTACTTCCTGCAACAAAGGAAGAAAATATGAATGATGGTGTAAGTCTTCCCAAAGTCGATCTACACCCATCATCACTTCTAGGATTGCTTCTTCGGATGGTAAAACTGTGTCTAAGTAGTCCATAGCGGAGGTAGAATCAAGGGTCCAGGCTGGGGCCACATCACCATCTAAATCCTCCTCAGAGAAAGGGGTAGAATGGTTATCTGCAGAGTTAACGATAGACTGATATCTAAGCTCTGCTACAGACATAGGGAATGCCATTCCACCAACTTTTCCTTCAACTAATCTGGTCGTAGGTGAAGGTAAGGTCCAAGGGTTTGAAAAATAATGAGTTCAGAAGAACTCTTTGGTGAGCTCCAGTATTGTAGCAATAATGCTACAACTCCTAGGGCTTCCTGTCTCTCATTTTATCAACCCGGTAGTTCGTACAAACTTGGAAGCGACGGTGCTGTATGCACAAGTACTAGCTCTTGTCGCAGCTGTCACTTGATCAGCTGGCACAAGTCCGCTAGGGCTCAAGCCAACTTCTATGGCTCACAGAAGAAGCTTTATTAATGATGGACGAAAGCTAGCTCAAAGAAGACTAGTCTACTTGACAAAAATGAACTGAAAGTAAATCAAAGCATGTAAACCTAGGAAACCCTAATTTAACTAGTCTAACCTCTATAATGCAATGAATGTGAATGAAACTTATACCAATGCTGCTACTACCTCTAATAAGTGGAAATTCACGGATCTAAACTACTTGCATCATAAAAGACATGTTTTTGTACTTTTCGTTAAGTAGGTGGAATGATTGCGATTTTGTGCTCATCAGGGTTGGTTGTGCAGATGGGATGGAGAAGGAAGGAAAGCGTGGGACAGGTTGGGGAGGCTAGGTGAGGTTCCTATGGATCCTTAGCATCCATCCACAAAGGTTTTCCACGTTCAGAAGCTCGGAAACTGAGTGAATGGCCTCCTACAGGATGTCTGCAGGGGATCCTACAGGATACTCAGAGGTTTCTACAGGATGTCTCTAAACTGCTACAGGATGACCTACCGTGAAGGATTGAAGTGATGGAGGAGTGATGGAATGGTAGGAAGAGATATGTGAGGTAGGGATAAGGCTGGTGATGGCTCAGAAGTGGAGGAGTGAGATGGGAAATGGGTGTAGGGAGTATGTTGAAGGTAAAGGGGTATGGCAATGAAAGGTTAGGAAATGAAGTTACGTGAGGAGTGGAAGACTTTGGGAGAGGACAGAACGAAGTGAAGGTCGAGGAGATATGTTTGCATGCGGGATCAAGATGGAGGTAATGGTAATGGAACGAGAAAGAGGAGTGTAAATGAAACAAATGATTATGACTGTCACCAAACCGGAAATACATCAACCTAAATTACTCATGTCGTGAATTCAATGAACAGCAACCCAAAACGCGAAGAGAAATATATATGAGGCTGTGATGAAAGTATGTGTGCAGGTGTGACTGACAAGGAAGCATCTAATCAAGACCGTGACTGTATTGCAGCAATCATCAAGTAAAGTAATGCGTGTTTTGGTGGCTAGTTATGGACTGCACCCCAATCTTCAAGAGAGATGGCAGTGATCTTAACAACCGTTTTGCTGGAGCTCCAATTGATGGTATATATCCTCTGCTACACTAAGCAAGTGGAAACAACTGTACCATAAGCAAAATCTATCCTACTCATAAGAAAACCAGATCACCAAACTGTAATTCGAATTGCATGTGCAAACGAAAACTTAAAGTGCTGGAAATGAAATGGAAACAACACTACAGCAGAGGGGATCTATGGCTCTCAGGTTGGGCCCTAACCTGAGAGCTATAGTCTCCTAAGAAAACTCAGAAATAGGTCACAAACTGCCTTCTTTATTCATAATCTGATGTCATGCCAAATTGGCTTACAAAAAGGAACGAAAACTGAACTGTGCTCCAAAATTACAATAACAATACGAGAGCTTCAACAACCTATCTAAGGCTAAGGCCTTCATACTTATACAAAAACGATGATCCACCAGGTGCCCTTGATTTTAGGAGCTCGGCTGTCCAACTAGAGTCTAACTGCGGATCTTGTAGGGCAGTCATAACTACT
>APFE030955287.1:74492-114192 GCA_000404065.3 Pinus taeda
CTGAACTGTGCTCCAAAATTACAATAGCAATACGAGAGTTTCAACAACCTATCTAAGGCTAAGGCCTTCATACTTATACAAAAACGATGATCCACCAAGTGCCCTTGATTTTAGGAGCTCGGCTGTCCAACTAGAGTCTAACTGCGGATCTTGTAGGGCAGTCATAACTACTGTTCCTGTAGAACAGTTTATGACTGCTGTTCATGAAGGACAGCTGGCTGCTTCTTAAGCTCGGAGGGAAGATGGATTGGAGCTCGGAGTTCTTGGTGGGAATCACGAGGAATGTCCCAAGACCGTGGACATCTCTCCACAAAATCAGCAGTGCCACCTCATTGTCTCCTTATCCCCTTTTTCGTTGTCTCTTGCTCCCTTTTTAATGCCAAAACCTGGAATCATAATGCATTAGTCACGTAGATAAAGTGTCTAACCTTCTTCCTACAAACAACATGAATAAACTAAGAAATGCATGCATAAGCAAATAAAGATGAATGGTTTGAGCAAGTAAAATAGGCCAAAATGAGCCCAAATTGTACCAAAATTGGATCTCATCACTCTTCTCGTCAAGACTCCTTGGATGATGAAATGACATTGATTCTAGTGATAGGAGAGGGAAAATCAAAGGTACCCATCAATGAAGAATACATCCCAACTCCTAGATTCTCAGTAGGCGGATGAGGGTTATCCACTAGAGGAATAGTAGAATCTGAAGTTGCCCTACGATTAGCTAGAGAATAATCCAATTAATCAACCTTAACGATTTTCCCCTCATGAGGAAAGCGAATGACACGAAACAAAGTCGAAACAATGGCATCCATTTCATATACCCAATTCCTTCCTAAGAGGAGATTGTAATCTAGGTTAGCGTCAATGACTTCTACTTCGATATTAACGACCTTCCCCCCAACACATATGGGAAAGGCCGGGATAATCCCATGCGGCCTATGAGAATGTCCATCAAATGTAGTCAGGAGGGTAGGTGAAGGAATAGCCGAAGGTGATACAATGGCCTTCTAGCATGACATCAACATGATGCACGTGGAATATCCTTCATCAATAAGGGTACGCAAAATGTTAATTTTCTGGTATGTAGACTTTATTTGAAAATCCATATGATGAGGGAGTCACTTTTTGACATTAAGCATGTCGAAAGTGAGCACTAAAGAGTTATTTGGATCAACTGCCCCTATCGCCGAAAGCAAAGCACTTCGTTGAGCTGGACACAACTGGAGAACCTTTAAAGCGGACATGGGACTTGCACTCTGAGCCAGATCCTCGACAATGGAGTAATTCTGGGAGGCCCTAGCATTAGGATTAATAGTCGTGCATTTAGTAGAGCCTTTTGGTATCTGTGGTATAGTCTCAACAGGGGGTCGCTCAATATGAAGGTCAGTATATCTGGGAGCAGTATTGTCCTTGGAAGTTTCAACTTCACCGTAATCACACAACTGAGTGGCCACATGGACATTAGAACCCATCATGAAAACATTTGATGATTTCTCCCCTTCCTGGTTGCCCCCTACAGAGGTACCAGGATTTGAACTTGCGCCAACAGGCTGCCCTTGGGAAAAAGGGTTGGTTAAGATAGCTTGAGAGTTAGAAGTCCCTTGCTGCCTTAACAAGTGCTGAGTGTCTTGAATCTTTTGGCAGAGATGAGTTAAATGGTCTCCACTGCATAACTTGCATGGAAACTTGACTTTCTTTCTAAACCCATTTCCACCACCACCAGTGTTATTGCCGGTTTTATTTGTGTCAATCTTCCTATCTTGACTCTTTTTCTTACCTCGTCCTTTCTTTTTCCCATTGGAATTTTGATTTCCTTTGGGGTTGGAAGATTGGACGGCATTAACCGAAGAGGGTTGAGAAGACGAAGGGTTAGACGATGTGACCTAGTTGTTCATATCAGTTTGTAAAGACAACTACTGCAATTGGCTCAACAGGTTCACCGCATTTGTGTCTACAGATCCAACGATACCATTTGCATGTGGACCTGGATTTGAATTGGCTATATCAACCTTAGTCCCAGGAGCATCTGGAAAGATTTTTTGTAGAATCCCAGACTGAGAGTAAATCAATTCTAACTGTTGGGCCCTAAAAATAGCTTGCTCAGAGTAGACTTCAGACAGGGAGACATCCTTAGAGATTTCAAGTTGTAAAGATTTCAAAAACCATGCGAGATGGTAATCTAGGGGAATTTCAGCTTTAATTAGCCTCTTTCTTCGTCTCCATTCCTGAATATGATCAGAAATGTGAGTTGCCGTGTCCTGACGAAAATTGGCTAGAAGTTCAGTTCCAACATCATAACGAACATGAAACTAGAAATGATTTAGGAAAATGTTCGCTAAATTAGTAAAAGATGTAAAGCTACCCCCTAGAAACTCTATATACCACTTGGCCGCATTGCTAGTGAAGGTGCATTGAAAAAGTCTCAACCTAGTCGAGTCATCGATAAGGGAGTTTGATGATCACCACAAATGGAATGTGGTTACATGGTCAGCTAGGTCTTCATTGCCCTTCCCCTCAAACTTAGGAATGTATGAAGGGAGTTTGGTTGGGATCAGAGGCTAGGCTAGATTGTATTTAATTGGATCGTTTGCTAATTTAGTGAGCTCTGGCAAGTTCAATGTTGCCAAAAAAGGAAGCCTAGGAGGACCTTGGGGATTCCACCCAAACTGGGCAGAGCTCCCAAAGTTTTGAAAAGATTAGCCTGGATTTTGGAAGGCACCAGGCTACCTACCAGCAGAACCAACTGAACCAAAAGACAAACCTTGTGATCCAACAAAACTTGGAGTTTGACCAACTCCAGCTGAAAAAACCTGAAGTTCCCTCCTAAAGGATTATAACGAGTGGATAACCCTTGATAAGGATTCGAAACAAGCTAACTATGGAGTATGGCCTATTCCCTTTTTGGCCAAAAAATGGATTCCCAGTTCCCATGCCACTAACCATAGGGTTAGTCCAACTTTGAAAGGGATTGTTTCCTTGTCCTGTAGAAGGAAAAGGCATAAATCCTATCATCGGGTTGGAATGTGGTATATGACCACTTCCAAAAGGAAAACCCTAAAATGAAGCCGAACCACCCATCATGGATGTGGAGGCAGTGTATGGAACTGATGGACTACATTGTGAATGGGTGCCAAATGGGAAGAATCGAGAACTAAAAGCATTGGCTTGAGAATTTCCACTCATAAAAGGAATGGAGGTAGACCCAACTAAAGATGTGTTAACAAAAGACTGAAATAGAGATGCAGAGGGGATGGAAATAGTTCCTCCCCCTTGTACTGATGTTGGAGTCTACATAGTTGTAGCACTTGTGGTAGAAGCCATGCTTCCAGTAGTGGCCATCGATGGTAAGTGCGTAATATGACCTGAACTTGATGGTCTATGCGTCAGAGTCCCAAAGTATTGTAATATGTCTCGATAGTTAGATGGTAGAGGAGAATTCAGAGCTGCTAATGACTCTGGGAGTTCTTCTACCTCTATGCTATCCTCCATTTGAAAGAGAACTCGAGAAAGAACTGGAGTGTTCCTCTCTAGTTCTGTGGAAGTACTAGGCCTATCCTAAACACTAATTCCCCCTGAGAGGAAGATCAATCCCTGATGCATCAGCTACCATTGGATGAAACCCACCAGCAGTATTACCTCTGCGCCTTGTAGGAGAAGGCTCTAAACTTGGTGGTGAAAGGCCACGAAGTCTTCGAGACCATCTAGGTGATTGGTCAACCACTTTGAATTTTTTTATTAAGATCTAATTAAAGACTCAAGAAAAAATGAAAGCTAGGCCAACTAAGAGCACATAGCACACACTAAAAAGTCCATAAGATATGTTAGCTAGTCAAACAACTTTCAAGTATTTCCACTTTAGGTGATGAGGACCGGACACCAAAATACAAGAAAGTGAAGTAAGGAGCCTTCCGAAGATAGTCTGGGATAATGACAGCCCAGTCCTACCAGCGAAGGTAACAGAGGAAGTTACGCTGACCTCCTAACAATAACCTATGTCAGTGTTAGCCCCCAAGCTTCGCAAAGGTGCCCTCCCGTAGTACCGTTGAGAGTGATACAATGTTGACCTCAGGTGCCACGGGATTCCCCTCCATAGACACCTATGTAGATCCCTATGAGAAGCAACTAAGATTACCAACTTGTGTTAGAAGCCAGGCGAAACAGTCTTGAGGTAAGATCTAACAAGCAAGAGAGGGGGTATTTCTCTTCCTTATCTTCAAAAACCATCGTGCTTAACTCCCAAATCTAGAGCTTCTGGTCTTCCTAACACTATTGGATTTTCACTCACTATTCAGACTCCTATGTTTGACAATTTAAATAGCCTTGGAGAGTTTTCTCTCCACTTGCCTAATCCAAGGCCCTAAAATATCCTAAAACTTGTTGGTGTGTCTAACTTAACAATTATAAAAGTTCTAATGTATTTTAGTTAGCGCTTGTTTTTAAATGGGCTGTTCTTTAAGTCAAGGGATAAGCAGAAGTGAAACTTGTGGTGTTTTGATGCAAAAGAAATTAATAAAAATCAAACTATATGCAAATGCACTTGTTTTGTTCTTCAATGAAAGAAATTTCTACTAGGTTCTAAGGAACTTCTAAGAAAGCAATAAATTCTTCTTTTCTTTTCTTTTACTCAAGATTCACACTCACAAAAATTAACAAAACTATGGATGCCCTAAAAGATGCACAATTTTATCCTAATGCAATGAGTACATGCTGATGCAAGATTTAAGACTATTCTAAATCAAAGAATGAAAGTAACTTGTTTATCAATTGTAGTTTTCCACTTAAGATGTTTAGATAGAATATAAGTTGCTAATGCTCATTTTCATCCAAACATTAAAAGCAAGTTTCAAGACAAACAAAAAAGCACTTTCACTCGCGAAAAGGAAACTAAATCCAAACAAAGCCAAAGAAAGCAAAAACCAAGTTTTCAAGAAGTTTTCTTCAAAAGCAAAAACAAAAATGACTTTCCAAAAATGCTCCAACTGAGACTGAAACTTTATGATTGAAGAATAGGTAACAAAACACTTTGCAAGTTTACAACACAAAACGGGTGAAAACTCAACAAAAAGTGTGTTTCAAGATGCTCTTGACAATCAGAAAGTAGCCCAAAGAGCTTGGTGACAATGATCAAAAGATCAAGAAAGACAACTCTCAAAACCGTCCCACAACAACTTTCAAAAAGCAAAAAAGTAAATGGTTATAAAGATGCAGTTTTGACATGCAAACAAAAAGATCACCAAAACAAGATTTGCCACAAATATTGAGACCAATCTTTCTGTCCTGGAAGAATAGAACAACCAAGATTCCTAGAAAGAAATCTTGTGTGTTCAAACAAAAAGTGACGATGCTTGCAACAAGACAATACAAGACCAATACTCTCTACAACAGGAGAGAATTTGAAATCACGAACTTACTGTAGAAACAAATATTGACACAACAAAGTAACTATTCAGGAAGGACTCAGACTAGCAGAAATATCTTCAGAAGCAAAAATATTTGAAAAATCTTGAGAATTTTAGGATATACTTGACCGTGTTGATGCACAGCTGTGTGTATATGCTATTCAGCCTAAGGAGACCTACGTATACATGGGTTCACTTAAGAAAACTTGCGTATATATGCTTATGTAAACTGGAAAAACAATGTATATCAAAAATCACAAGAAAAAAAACAAAAAAGGTCTGAAGAAACTGATCAAACTAGTTCAAGTTCCTACAGGAACAGACTACACAGTCACAGCAAGAAAATAAACAGCTGAGCCCTGATTGGCTTGAACAAACCCAAACTAGGAACAACAATATTGTTTTCCCCAGTGGAGTCACTAATTCTGTTTAGGGATAAATTCCCCTAGGGTCTTGGGTTGATACCCTAGCAGATCAGAGGTTATCTACAAAGAAAAAAAAGCATTCCACACAACCATGATGCTAATATAAACAAACTATGCGAAGAGAGGTGCACTTGGGGGTCCTTCTTTTGGGAAGATCTAGCCAGGGTCCAAACCTTCTTGGAGTTCCTTTTAGTCCTTCAACCTACAAAACAATCAATGCCAGAAAGTACAACAGTATATTGACCAAGCATCATAAATAAATCATCTTCATAGCATATTGAAAGGTAGTTAGTTATAAAATTAAAACAACCATTCATATGTGAATCATAACATTGATATCATAAACATGAAGAATATTTATATCAGGAACAAGACAAGTGTTTCTTTTATTATAGATAACTAAAGTACAGAAAGGAATGATTTCACCTGAGTATTCCTTTCACAGGATCCAAGCATAACCGTCCTCCAGATTCGTCTATTCTCAAGCCTTCAACAAACTCCTTCCATGACTTACTCCAGGATATCTCAAGTAGTGGAAAGACATCATAACTCAAGGAAACAAGGGTTCCCTATAATGGGGGAAGTGTTGGAAGCACAAGGATCTTCAGACCTGGTCAGGGATAACCTCAACAGAATGATTTTTCTCTCTATCTTCTCCTCCTTAGGCCTTCCCGTTGAAGCCTTTTTATACTTCTCCCAAAGTAGTTTTTTAGTTGGGAATTCATTGGGAAAAGTTGGGCCATGGGCACTAATAGGTAATCAACAAGTAAAACCCATGATCTACGCCCAAAATTAAGGAGTTTTTTTTTTTTTTAGTGTTTTAAGACATATATGCGGGTTGGGTATACACAGACCCCTGTACACACGCATTTAGCTCAGGGCAATGTCGCGTATAGGGAATAAAACACAGTTTTTTAAGTATTTGGACCAGGTTTGGAAGGCGGGGTTTCCCTAGGCCATGAGTGCAGCATGACAAACATCAAGAGTGAGATTTGGAGCTATAACAGTTAGCAAGGAGAAAAATATCACCATAAGGTTGTCAGCAGGTGTCTCAGCCTCACCTCCTCCCTCTAGGACCACAACTTGAGGAAGAGACCCTTCAACAACCCCAAAAACATATATTTCTAGTTCTTGCATGAGCTTTGGGAGTTTGGCGTCTTGTTTCAATACTTGGTTCATTTTATCATCATCTTTTTCCATCACTCTCTTTCTGTAATAAGATCTCACTTGTATTCTCATTTCCTTCAGCACTTTCTCCATGCATAATATATGTGGAAGTTAATAAATCACGTCTTAATGAGAATATTCCCATAGATTTCCTTACCATCTGATTTAAAACAAACCTAACCAATCACCATCAACTGCATGCATATTCATTTCAACGTTTGACTTTAGGCACTCCGAATCTCCACCATCAATCTGCCTCACCTGATCCAATGGCTACCAAGTCACCCGATCGCTAACTAGCTTGGTCGATCTCCACCATTGATCAATCTCGCATGATCCAATGGTTATCGCGCAATCTCGCGCAAATTCTTGCATGGATGGTATCCGCCTGAGAGCACGTGAGAAAAGTGGTTTTCTCATGCTACGTGTCACTCACTTAGGCTAATCATGTAAATTTTAGGAATTCCACTTACAACTTTGAGGGTGCACGAGAAACTACTTACCACCTACGAAAACCTGCTCCATCATTCCATACATTTTCCACCCTTCTGTCGACACGTGACTTGATGTGATCCATCTGTCTATTGACTTCATCTCCCGCGATAAGATCTTCACCATTCATCTCCCATTAATCCTGTTCATCCATATATTGACTTAACCTCCCGTGATAAGATCTCCACCATCCATCTTCTGTTAATCCTGTTCATCCATCTATTCACTTAATCCCCTGTGATAAGATATCTTCCATTCATCTTTTGTTAATCTTGTTCATCCATCTATTAACTTAATCCCCTGCAATAAGATCTTCACCGCTCATCTTCCGTTAGTCCTGTTCATAAATCTATTCACTTAATCTCTTGCAATATGATCTTCATCGCTCATCTTCCATTTATACTGTTCATTGATTCGACTGATCCAATGGTTCCCATGCACTGCTGCTTCCTTACATCTCCCTTCCACTGATTTCGATCATCGATTTCTCTACCGCTTGACTCCTTCCTAAACTTTTTTCTGTGTATTCTTTAAACGCTGCCACTCTTGAGCTTAGATTTGGTTATTCAATCAGACTCCAACATTGTCCGATCATCGCAATACTCCTTCTATCCATCCTCAACTACCTTCCATCCACCTATCACATGTACAAGAATAATTAACTTGCATGCTTGATTTTACCAAAAAAAACCAAAAAAGTCAAAACAGACTTAGTTTAGTTTCCTTGCTTACACATTAGTTTGGTTTGATTCTCTTTACTTTTGTAACTTAGCAACATTAGGTTAGTGTTGATTTAGCAATTCTATTTAGCATAGATGTTTAAATGGTTAATTAGGATATGGTGTGGTTTAGCATTACATATTGTTTTATTTATTACTGCAATGGCGTAGCTCTCTTAGAATATATTTTCTCTTCTTCCATCAAAGAATTAAGCTTCTTTTGACTCTATAGAAGTTTGGCTTGGAAACCCTAGGGTCTCTCACTAGGTGAACAGTGACAACATGCATGACCTTCACTTTTACTTGTTCATATAGCACTGTCACCTCCAAGTTTGTACAAACCCTGGGTTGATAAGTAAAGCTGGTAGCCCAGGAATTGCAGCATCCTTGCTGCAATACTGGCACTCATCACTTTTTTGGCTGCAACTCGTGGGATATCAACTTTACTTATCAACCCAGGGTTCGTACAAAATTGGAGGAAATAGTGCTATATGCACAAGTAAAAGTGAAGGTCCTTCCTATTTTCACTATTCATCTGGCAAGAGATCCCAGGGGTTCCAAGCCAGAATTATATAGAGTCAGAAGAAGCTTAATTTTTTGATGGAAGAAGAGAAAATCTATTCTAACAGAGCTACTCTACTGCAGTAATAAATAAAACAACATATAATGCTCAATCACACCATATCCTAATTAACCATTTAAACAACTATGCTAAACATAATTGCTAAATCAACACTAACCTAATGCCACTATCTAAGTTACAGAAGTAAAGAGCATCAAACTAAACTAAGTCTGTTTTCACTTTTTTGGTTTTTTTTGGTAAAATCAAGCATGAAAGTTAATTGTTCTTGTAGATGTGATAGGTGGATGGAATGTGGTTAAGGATGGCTAGAAGGAGTATTGTGATGATCGGACAATGTTGGAATTTGATTGAATAACCAAATCTAAGCTCAGAAGTGGTAGCGTTTAAAGAATATGCAGAACAAAGTTCAGGAAGTAGTCAAGCAGAAGAGTAATCGAAGATCAAAATCAGTGGAAGGGAGACACAATGAAGTAGAAGTGCATGGGAACCATTGGATTAGTTGGATCAATGAACAATATAAACAGAAGATGAGTGGCGGTGATCGTATCACAGGAGATTAAATGAATAAATGGACAAACAAGACTAATGGAAGATGAGCGGCGAAGATCTTATTGCAGGGGATTAAGTGAATAGATGGATGAACAAGATTAATGAGAGATAAATGACAGAGATCTTATCACAGGGGATTAAGTGAATAAATGGAAAAACATGATTAATGGAAGATGGATGGCGAAGATCTTATCGCAAGAGGTTATGTCAATAGATGGATGAACAGGATTAACGGGAGATGAATGGCGAAGATCTTATCGTGGGAGATGAAGTCAATAGACAGATGGATCACATGAAGTCACGTGTCGACAGAAGGGTGGAAAACATGTGGGATGATGAAGCATGTTTTCATAGGTGGTAAGTAGTTTCTCGCGCACCCTCAAAGCTGTGAGTGAAATTCCTAAATTTTACACGATTAGCCTAAGTGAGTGACACATAGCACGAGAAAACCACTTTTCTCACGTTCTCTCAGGCATATATTAGTCATGCAAGAATTTGTGTGAGATTGCACGATAGTTGTTGGATCATGTGGGATTGATTAATGGTGAAGATCGGCCAAGCTAGTTGGCGATCAGGTGACGCAATAGCTGTTGGATTAGGTGAGGGAGATCAACGGTGGAGATTCGAAGTGCCTAAAGTCAAACGTTGAAATGAATATGCATGTGGTTGACGGTGATTGACCAGGTTTGTTGTGGATCGAACGATAAGGAAATCTATGGGCATAATCTAATTAAGACGTTATTTATTAGCTTCCACATATATTATGCATGGAGAAAGTGTTGAAGGAAATGAGAATATGAGTGAGATCTTATTACAAAAAAAGAGTGATGGAAAAAGATGATGATAAAATGAACCAAGTACTAAATCAAGAGGAAAAACTCCCAAAGCTCATGCAAGAACTAGAAATCTGTGTTTTTGGGGTTACTGCAGGGTCTCTTCCTCAAGTCATGGTCCTAGACAGAGGAGGTGAGGCCAAGACACCTGCGGACAACCTTATGGTGATCTTTTTCTCCTTGCTAACCTGCTAATTGAAGGAAGGCACAAATGGAAGAAAACTAAAACACAACCAATCTACGCTACACTATTGTAATGGAAATGAAGCTACTTAAGCAAATGAACAATTAAACCATGAATCTATGCACTACACTGCTATAATGGAAATGTAGCTACTTAAGCAAATGAACGATTAAACCATGAATCTATGTGCTGCACTTTTGTAATGGAAATGCAGCTACTTAAGCAAATGAATGATTAAACCATGAACCTATGCTAGCTTACATGTACAATAAAGAGGAGCCTTCACTGTTAGGGTTGGGCCCTAACCCAAGAGCTTCAACCCTTTTAGTTAACTTAGTGCTGGCTTAAAATAAAACTCATTCTTATTATCAAAACAATGGTTTACATCAAAAACTGTCACAAGTATTGCAACCTGAAAATAGAGTATAGTTTTACAATAAAAAATTCAAATCCTACTGAGGTCCTAGGCCTCTCTACTTATACGTCTAAAGTCTCCAATGACTTCCTTCAAATTAAGGAGGCTTAGCTCCCAAACTCAATATAAACTAGTGATTTTACTTTCACTCGCTCAGTTGCCTTCTAGTCCTCGTGATTTGGCTCTTTGCACTCCGAGCTGATGGAGGAATATTCAAATGAGGGGTAGTAAATGAGGAGGATTTACCTCCTATAATTCCTCTCCCTTGTCCCATTCGAGTTTTGACCAAGGTCTTTGCCAAAATTCATTTCTTTTGTCCTTTAATCCTTCATTACATGCACATTAGAACACAAAGCAAAATATTCAACTCTAACTCATCTCATAAACAAAATATAATAAAAAATATGCAAAAAGTTGTGAGAATAGTTTGTTTGACTAAGCTAGGAGGTGAATTAAGGCCCATATAATTACCCAATGATGAGGATCATCATCACCCCCCTACTGAAAGTTTTTCTCATCCTTTATGCAACTTAGTCAATGTCCATGTCCTTCATGGCTCTGGTAGCCTCTCTGACATCCCATGCCTCTGTTGTGGTCTATTAGTATTGTTCATAGAAGCCTACTTTCCTTTCTACTTCTTCCCATTGCTTCTTTTCCTCTTCTTCTTTTCTCCCTTCTAGCATCCCTAGGAGTAGTGGTGGACTGAGTTTTAGGCCTATCCAATTGACCTTCAACCTTTGCATTGATTGCTTATACATAGTTGTCCTATTGAGTGCCTCTCTCAACCTTCGAGGGGAGTGATATTCCTTGATCTTCAAGCTGTGTGGTAGTGTGTGTTTGGTCAATTTAGTGTGTCCTAAATTGCTATATAAATTGTCAATCTGGGAGTTGTAAACTGCTGAAGTGAAGGGCACTATATATGCAAGATAACCGATTTCTTACTTCTTTGTCGTTTTTGATTTTTGGTTTGTTTTTGGGTTTATCTTCTTGTTGATCCCTAATGTGAGATGGAAATTCTAAAAGTCAAGTATGGATATAAGTGTTCAAGGAAATGGTGACCTTTAAAATAATTTCCAAATTTCAAAGTTTTCAAACTTGCAATGATGAAATTAATTACTAAGAGAAAATAAAAATGTACCTAAATTCTAATTAAACCAAAAAGTGAGCTAGTGACTATGAAACCCAGTATCCTTGTTGCTGTATAAAAAGAAAACTGAACTCAAAGCAATTAAAAAACTGTAAGAAAAGTAAACTAAATCATATTACATCAACTCATGTTCTGACCCCTCACCATTCAACTCGCTCTGGCTATAGGAGGTAATCATAAACAAATTGAGTAATCCGATATCTAAATTGCATAAAATGAAACTAAGATCAAACTATGCATTCATACTTCAATCCCTCACCATTCGACTCGCTCTGGCTATAGGAGGTAACTAAAAATGACATGAGTAATCTAATCACTAAATTGCAGAAAAATAAACTAATATTAAACTACGCATTCATACTTCAATCCCTCACCATTCGACTCACTCTGGCTATAGGAGGTAACTGAAAATGACATGAGTAGTCTAATATCTATCTTGCAGAAAAGTAAATGAACAAAACAAAACTGAAAGAAATAAATAGTGCTGGAATTAGAACTAAGAAAATAAATCAGCAGAAGGACAAGATAATTCCATCATGTCATTAGTCATTAAAAAGCTATGTGCACTTGTCCGGGCTATCTATTAGAACCTAAAATAAAGACACTAATCAGTTACCAGTCATTAGAAAGCTTAAAAGAAACTATGGACAGAAATCAACATGAATACCATAAGCAGTGTAATATATACAAGCAAACGATTATGGCATCAGGAACGTAAATGAAGAAAGCATGAAACTATACAGTAATTATAGAACCTTGGTGTACAGGGGCCCTCTGCAACCTCGGCCAATCAGAAATCAACCATGAATTGAGCTTAAAAATAGTGTCTTCTCATGTATTAAAATGCAGTCATAATATAAGGATTAAGTCACGGCACAGTGGCTCGTAAAACAATAAAAATTACATACAAAAACCTAGCTAATATGCGTATGAGAATGCTTTATTTATAACAGGAAATGACACTACTTCCTAAAATCTGCGCTGATAAACAGACACGTGAATGACCACGTCCGGAAATCTAGCAATATGGTAGCCGTGAAAATTAAATCCAAGGAGGGTGGCTGTTAGATTTGGTTCACGGAGCAGTCCACAGGTGTTAGCACGCCTCATGGGATTTAGGAATTTGCCACGCAAGTCTTCACTTGGTGAAAAACAGAGTTCTGCCACTGTAAAGCTCTTAGGTTGACCACCGCTTGACTGTCTTTGACCACAGTCTTCTGTGAGTGATTCGGCTGAACCAAGGGGGCACATTCCATGTCCACATCATTTGCAACTTGCCCATGTGGCCGGATTCTCCAGTAAACACATGTAACATAGACTTCAACAAAAAGGCCGCGGAAAGTTGAGCTAGCTACGGAAAGTGACAAGATTCCGCAGTTGACTGAGCAAAAATATAAATCAAACATCAATCACAATACATAGTTAGGAAACCATTTTATATGCTCTTTTTAAACTAATATGCAATGATTTGACAGCATGGAGGTTTAGGTAACTGGAAAAAAAGGCTAAAAAGGTGTATAGGGAAGATGCAAGTTTGGGACTCAACATACCCCCACTGTGAAGGTGTTGCATGTCCTCATGCAACCAAAATTTTAGTCATCCACCTTTAATCCATGTGTTATGAAGCCTCTGCTAGTACATCCAGTCATCTTCTCTTCTTTCTTGGTGCTACCACCATCCTGGGTTTCCTTATCAAACATCTGAATTTGAGATTGATTAATTCCCTGCTCAACTTTCTGCACTTTTTCTTTAATTTCTTGTTCTTTTTCTGCCATAGTCCCAAATGTAGCATAGTATTATCATGAATTATTTTATCCACTTTGCTTTGCTCCTTTAATGCTTCATTTTCTTGTTTAATGTGCTTGTTTAAAACCTCTAGTTCAAACAGTTCTTGTTTCAAGGATTGGACTTGTGCATCTTGTGTTATGTGAGGCAGAGTGGATGATGTGCTCTGGCCTGCAACTATCTTCTCTAAGGATTCGAGGTAATCATACACCTCTTGCTGACTTGGATCTATTTCGGGTGTTTTCCTTGGGCTGACTTCAAAGTCTTGTTGAGGAGGAGGATTTTGTTCTAATTATGGCCGAGAAGGACTTACATTAACATCTGGAGGACTGGTTTCAATATTTGGCTGAGGATGAGGTGGACTACGGCCAGCTGGAGGTTTCTCGGGTGTTTCCCCACCCAAGTTGATGAAGTGGGGTCCTTTTACTTGTATTTCCTCCACTTTCCTCTAAGCCTGCTGCTTCTTCTTAAATATTGTGGGCTAGTACTCTCTTCTTCCATGCTCTATTTTCCTTTTTCTTTCTTCTTAGTTGTAGCAGCTTGCTTTTGAAGATGCACTAGTCTCTCAGACAACACTTGATAGTCTTCCTCTACAGATGGCTCTAGTGATTGGTAGACATCTTCTATGTTCCTTTTTCCTTTTAATTTTCTCTATTTTTTGTCCTTAGTTCTTTCCTCCTCCTCTTTTTGACCAACTTCTTTAGTTTTTCTAATAGGAGAGTCTTGGATTATGGCACTTTTTTCTTTTCTCCTACTCCTTGGTGTCTTTGGTGTACTCCTTTCAGGTTCCTCAGATGGCTCTTGAAAGTAGTTTCTTACTAGAAACTGTTCCCATGTATCTTTGTTTTTCTTCAATTGATCTTCAATTGGAATCTTCACGAGTCCATGATGATATAAATGAGGTTCTATGTCCCCTATGTTCTTTTGGAATGTGGTGCTCATCTTTTTCAAGCTCATCAATAATAAATAGGGTGTATTAAGGGTTTGTTTCTCTAAGAAATTCATCAATAACCTAGTATGATACATGTACATTGCCCCAAATCGTCCTTCAAAAGTGATAAACTTTTGAATGATTAACAGTAAGCTAGCCCACTCTTCTTTTAATGCATGAACAGGAATTCCTTTTGTGAATAAAGTAACGTCCATACCTAGGTTACGTAATATAATTCTCCATGTCTGCTCGTCCAAACTTTTGTTTTTAAACCAACGCTCACCTTCCTGGGGCAAGTCTGTGGCAGCTACTATTGATGCTTCAGTGACCGTGAACTTAAGGTCTCCAATCTCCACCACATGGTCGTTGAAAGACCTTGCAAAGGCTTTTGTTACTTCCTTATTGTGGCCCTTAAATTTTTGAATGAAGCATAGCCATTTAACCTTCTTCAGCAAATATTTTACTTGAGGGTATTCTTCTAAGAAATTAGGCCCTTCCGGTTCTGCCCTCAATAAACCTCCCATCCTTTCCTCTGTTTGAAATTCAACTGAAATTCAACTGTGTGTGAGGGTTTAACAGAGATAAGATGGCTAGGTTGCAGGGTTTATGGAAAAACAGTGGCTTAAAATGGAAGATGGATAACAGGTAACGGGAGTGTTCAAGAACTGTAAGCGGAAACAAAGGATGAGCAACCGAGGTGAGTTCATGAAATTGAGTGGAGATGTATGTGAACGAGGTGTGGCTTTAACAAAATGGTAGGGTAGTGAAGTGGAGTTGGAATTTTTGAACTGAACGGTTGTGTAAGAGATGTTACACGTTAATGAAATGGCTGTGAAAAGTACGGTGGAGAGGAGCCGTAATTAAATGGGTCACATCTCATGAGTACAAGTGGAGTGTGAAAGTGCAGTCATCTACGAGTTAAACCAGAAAATTAATCATGAGACTGTTTAGGGAATAAATGAATGGTTCATGGAGTAAAGTCATGGAATGGTAATGGAGCTATTTTGGTAATCATTGCATATAGTGGAGCTTTAAGGTTTAATAACTATGCAAAATTGTGCCTTTGATTGCTATTTGAAAGAAATTTTTACTCATACCTTGGAATCCTTGTCATTTGTCGTCCATTAGCCCTTAATCAACTGCTCCTTATTGATGTCTGTAGATTCTCCATGTCTTCATAGCATATGCTCGGTCATACCTGCATTTTCATGATTATTGCACTAACATCTTGACTGTAAATTTGAAAAATAGAGTGGTGGTTGCGGAAACTGCTTCTAGCTGCGGAAACTGATTCCAGCTGCAGAAGCTGACACAACAACCACTTGGCTGAATAGAGATAGTTAGATAATAACTATCTGAATGGAAATGGTCATGAAAAAGACTTTTATTGATGAAATGGAGTGAGATGAAGTTGAGTGGAGTGAAATGAAAATGAAATGGAGTGGGATGGAAATGAAGTGAAGTGAAAATGGGAAAGAAAGAGAGATTTTTTTTTGGAAATATAGAGTGTCAGGTGTTCCCTGATTTTCACTCTACATTTTCTGTATAATACTGCCAATCAGTGATTGGTTTTCAGGCTTATACAATTTATTTAAATTTTATCTTTTTTTTTTATTTTATTTTTATTTTTATTTTTATTTTTATTTTTATTTTTATTTTTATTTTTATTTATTTTTTACAGAAAAGAACAAAGGCTAGGCTGGTGGGGAAGAAGGATTCTTCTTCACCGGCCTTATTGCAGAATTCTCTTGAAACATTTTGACAAATTCCTCTTTTGAGAGTGGATTATGATAAATCTTTAATCTGTGGCCATTCACAATAAGAGGAGTTTGAAATTCATCAATGTATTGATCTAACACTCATGCTAAGACTTGTTCAAATTCATATGGCCCAAGCCAATGGGTCTGAAATTTACCTTTGAAGTCTTTAAACTTGGAATCAAATAGTAATGCCCAATCTCCCTCTTGAAACTTTTTCTCTTTGATGTATTTGTCATGCCACTTAGCTCTTTGATGTTGAACTAGATCAGTTCTTAGGATTTCTTCTTGTATGATCTCATATAGCTCATTCAACTACTCCATTCTATGCTTTTTGGCTTCTGATAGATCCATCCCCAACTGAACTGCCATCTTGAAAGTTTTGACTTGAAACTCAATGGGGAGTAGGACTTCTTTCCCATAAACAAGTTCATAGGTAGAATGTCCTGTTGTATTCCTCCATGTAGTTCTATAGGCCCATAAGGCTTCAGGAAGCCTTTCAACCCAATCTCTTCTATGTAGATGAACAATTTTGGTGATGATGCTTTCAATAACTTTATTTGTAGACTCCACTCGACCATTTGCTTGCGGATGGTAAGGAGTAGATTTTCTATGCTTGATTTTGTATTCTTCCATCAGCTTCTCCATCATGTTGGATGTAAATTGACTTCCCTGATCTATCACAATTTCTCTTGGGACACCAAAGCGAATAAAAATATCCTCATAAAGAAAAATAACAACTGAATTTTCAGTAGCAGAAAGTAATGCTTTGGCTTCTACCCATTTAATGACATAATCAGTGCATACCAATATATACTTCTTTTGCTTAGATGGTGGATTAATGGGTCCAATGAAATCTAAAGCCCATTTTTCAAAGGGTTTGATGAGTACCTGTAGTTGTAATGGCATTTCATTTGAAAGAGTTGGTTTCCCTACTCTTTGGCAACTGTCACACGTTTTGACATATTCTTTGTATCCTTGAAGAGGGAAGGCCAATAATATCCTAAAGAAGGATTTTATAGGCCGTCCTTTTGTCAGCAGAGTGTCCACCGCGTGGTTCATCATGACATTCCTTGAGGATGTCAGGCATTTCATCTTCCCGAACACATCTTCTGATCACACAATCTGGCCCTGTTTTAAACAATTCATTAGAAATCCATGAATATTTTGAACTCTCCTGAATAATTCTTCCTTTTTCACTAGGAAATAGATGTGGAGGTAGTTTCCCTGTAACCAAATAGTTATCAATATCTGCATACCAAGGAGTCTTAGTAGTTACTGCAAATAAATATTCATCTGGAAACTTATCCTCTACAGGAGAATCTTCTTTAGTATTTTGTATCCTAGACAAGAAATCAGCTACTGTATTTTGTTTTCCTGGTCTATCCAACACAGTAATATTGAATTCTTGTAAAATTAAGAGCCATCTTGTAACTCTGCCATTAGTAATATGTTTGTTCATTAGATATCTAATCGCAGAATGATCAGTATGGACAAAAGTTTCATAGCCTGTTATATAATGTCTAAACTTATTAATTGCATGAATAACAGCTAAGAACTCTTTTTCAATCATATTATAGTTCAACTGACTGGGAGTCAAATTTTTATTGGTATAGTAAATGGCATAAGGAACTAAATCCTTTTGACCCAACACAGCTCCTAGAGTTGTATCTGAAGCATCTGTAGAAATATGGAAAGGAAGTTTCCAATTTGGCCCTCTCAAAATGGGTGCTTCATATATTCTTGTTTACAAAGTTTCAAATGTTGATTGACAATCAGGATCCCATTTGAATTCACAATATTTTGTAAGCAATTTGAAGAGTGGAGATGATATTTTGGTGAAGTTTTCTATAAATATTCTATAGTACCCAGTAAATCCCAGAAAAATTCTAACATCTTTCTGACAATTTGGAATAGGCAACTTGGAGATGACTTCAACTTTTGATCTATCAACTTTAATCCCATCCCCTGAAATATGATGTCCCAAAACTATCCCTTCAGTAAAGATCATAAAGCATTTTTCATGACTTAATGAAAGGTTTGTTTCTTTACATCTTATAAGGACTTTTTCCAAATTCTCTAATGCCTCTTCAAATGAATCACCATAAACTGTAAAAGCATCCATATAGACCTCTATACAATCATGGATTAGATCAGAAATATTCCTAGTACTACCCTTTGAAATGTTGCGGGTGCATTACATAATCCAAAAGGAAGCACTCGGTAAGCAAAATTTCCCCATGGACAGGTGAATGTGGTCTTATCTTGATCTTCAGGTGCCACCTGAATTTGTATTATAGCCACTAAAACCATCCAAAAATGAAAAGTACTTTTTGCCTACTAGAGTATCTAATACCTGATCGATAAAGGGTAAAGGAAAGTGATCTTTCAAAGTTGCTTTATTCAATTCCCTGTAATCAATGCATACCCTCCATTTACCATTCTTTTTAGGTACTATAGCCGAAGGAGAAACCCATCGGCTATCTGAAATTGGATAGATGAAGTTTATATTGAATAGTTTTTGGAGCTCTTCTTTCACTATCTCCCTAAGGTTTGGATTCATCCTTCTCAGAGGTTGTCTGATTGGTCTACTGTTTTCCTCGATGTAAATGTGGTGAATGCAAGCCTTAGAGTCAATACCTTTCATATCAGTATACTCCCATGCAAATGCAGTAAAATGTTTTTGCAAGATTTTGGTTAGCTCTTCCTGTTGTGATTTTTCCAAGTTTTTGTTGATATTCAATGTTTTACCTGGAAAGATCTCAATGGCGGAACTACCAAACTCTTCCATAGAGTAAAAAGACATTTGTCTAGATGATAGATACTCAATGTCAGAATCTAACTGAAATTGTGTGTGGTCATATTCTGAAGATGTTTCAAAGTTTTCTACTGTGTTCAGAATTTGACTATCTTCACTGATTTCAGAAATGGTAAAGACAGGTTGTATAGTGTCCTCATCATCGACCCATTCAGTATCCCCTACTTCCGTAATTTCTTTTGCTGGAGGATACAGATTGAATTTCTATGTCGAATTACCATAAAAAATATACATATCCCCAGATCTACAACTGATAAAAGCATCAGTTGTGGCTAGCCAAGGTCTCCTAGATGATGGGGCCTCTAGATTACTCTTGGAGTTAAAATCATGAAATCCACTGATATTCCAGAATCTAAGGAGACGAAATGTCTTCTAATACACCATCTGGTGTGATAATGACATCTGCAAGTGCAGTAGAGTAGGTGTAAAAAGAAGATTAAGGAAGGTTTAGCGTTCCATAATCTTCACTATATATGTGATAGTAGCCCTAAATCAATCAAAATATTTGGATTTCTACCCCATTGAATGTGTTTTGACAATTGACTACCGGGATCTACAACTCTGCATGGTAATTTTTCCATCTGATATTGCAATTTTCCTACCAGGTGGATTCTTCTTGAATTTTTGGTTTCCTTCCTGGTCTTTGAGACTCAACTCCTTTATTGTTTTTGCTAGAATAGGAATTCTCTAATGGCTGTACAAGGGAATCTTGATACAGACATTCTTTAATTCATCTAGAAAATCATAGTCAGGCAACAAGATTTGTTTTTCCACTCTTTTATCAATTTGTAATCTTTCAAGAAAAGGAGGTGTGGATGAAGATGCAGGTTGCTCAACTAGAGGAGTTGTGGGGGTTGACTCTTTTTCTTTTTCTTCTTGAGTGCGTGGGTTGTGAAGAGATGCTTCAGAACCTTTATTGGCTTTAAGAGAATCTTCCTCAGAAATGCTTTGCTTTTGAGCATCTATAGAAGACTTGTCTAAAACTCTACCAGATCTGAGTTGTACATCATTGAAAGGAACAATCATATAGGTAGGAAATTGTTGCCTTTCTACCATGTAAGCATTTTGAGGGTTTTTATTATTAGTATTTGGCAATGGCTGGAAAGGTAGTTGATTTGTCTTTTGTTGGAATGGAAGCAAGAGTTGGGAATTTGGATTCTGTTGAGAAGGTTGTTGTTGTTGTGGAAATGGCAATGAAAGTTGTGGATTTTGATTTGGAAGTTGTGGAGCTCGTTGATTTTGAAAAGATGGAGGATATTGATAAAATTAAGCAAATCTCCCATAAAGATTTTGCATACCTTGTACCCATGATTGAAATGGATTTTGAGGTTGGGACCAAGGTTGTTGCCAAGGATTCCAATTTGGTGGGGGTTGAAAGCTCGTGGGGTTGTTAAACCCTTGATTTTGTTGCCCCTGCCAAGGTCTCCTTTGAAACAAAATAGAGAGACTCAATTGAATTTGGGTCTTCTTGAAAGACAGCGTTGAGCCCAGGAATTGAAGGACAATCCTTGATCTCATGGCTTTCTGAACAAATCACACATGTTTCTACAACTTTTGCATCCAAGGGACATTCCCTTAGAGCATGTTTCTTCCTACATTTTGGACAAAAAATGGTCAAAGCTTCAGCTTCTGCTTTCTGCTTGTTTTGTATCTTAAGGGTGTCTAGTTGCTCACTAAGACTCCCTAAAATATCAGTTTTAAACTCATCAAACATGTTGCCAATCTCAGCCCTACTTACTGATCCAGTTGCAGATTTGTTTGCTCTAATGAGAGAAGGATCTCTAGGCCCTTTTCCAGTTTTAGATTTTCCCCTTGAGAGATGGACACATAGTTCTGCTATATCATGAGGTGGAAGTTGAGATATATCTCATTTCCCCATCATGTTCAAAATATCTATCCATTCATCTCTAATGGCTTTTAATAGAAGGGATTTCAAGGTTTCCTCATCTAGGTTATTCATTTTTGCTCTTTTCAAGTTGTATTGAAATCTTTCAAGTAAATCCTCCAAGTTTTTATCTTCTTTTTGCACCATTTTGAATACCTCATGCTTATGACTGGTGGGCATACAATAAACCAAGTATCTATCCAAAAATGTTTGTTTCATATCATTCCAAGTCCTAATAGATTGAATGACCAATCACATGAACCATTTTAGAGCAGCTCCCTTCAATGTTGAAGGAAACAATTTGAGTTTTTGAGAGCCTTCCATATAATCATAAGTTCAGCACACGACTTCAAACTCAAATAGAAATGTTTCAGGATCTTCACTTCGCGACCCATAAAAGTTTGGGAAGACAGATGGTGAGATGTTTTTCGTTGTTGTTCGAGATTCCTCATCAACTATAGGAAATCCAAATGAGTTATCTCCATCCCTATTTCCCGCGTTGTTACCTCTGCCTCCTCCATTGTTTCCTCTTCCTCTACCTCTACATCTACTTCCTCCAAATCTGCTTACTACTTCCTCTGTCATGATAGCTTCCTCAGAGATTTCAGAGTCCTCTGGTTCTACTAATGGCGAACAAGGAGGAATTTATCCCTCTTCTTCTTCAGGTGATTCTACTTCCTCGATTACAATGTGTTTTCCTGTAGAAGTAAAGAAAGGGTCTTTTCCTAACTCAGATTCGGTGGATAGTGTGGGAGAGTCTCCTAATTCAACTACTGCCTCTTGAATTCTAGGAATCCTAAGGCTAGGAGTGTGAGTTGGAGATGATGGAGGTGTATCTTGTCTATACCTTGAAGTAGATGGAGTTGTAAAAATCGAACTCTTGGCCCTAGCTATAAACCTTACCCTAGAATCTCTTGCTCTATGCATGTCATTTTTTATTTTCTTCAAGTCGGGCTAATAATTCTCTTTCTGATCTTCCAGATCACTCTAGGTGCAAGAAGAGAGCATATTCAAGAAATTACTAAACCAATAACTCTCTTTTCTGATTCTCCAGGTCACACTAGGTGCAAGAGGAGAGCATACTTTGAAAAGTCATCAATTTTTACCTTCCTTGAATTTTTTTTTTTTTTTTTAAGAAACTGGCTACCTAGTTTTACTTCCCCGGCAACGGCGGCAAAATGTTTGATCAATTTAGTGTCCTAAATTGCTATATAAATTGTCAATCCGGGAGTCGTAAACTGCTGAAGTGAAGTGCACTATATATGCAAGATAACCGATTTCTTACTTCTTTGTCGTTTTTTATTTTTGGTTTGTTTTTGGGTTTATCTTCTTGTTGATTCCCTAATGTGAGATGGCAATTCTAAAAATCAAGTATGGATATAAGTATTCAAGGCAATGGTGACCTTTAAAATAATTTCCAAACTCCAAAATTTTTCAAAAAAGTTTTCAAACTTGCAATGATGAAATCAATTACTAAGAGAAAATAAAAATGTACCTAAATTCTAATCAAACCAAACAGTGAATAGTGACTATGAAACCCAGTATCCTTGCTGCTGTATAAAAAGAAAATTGAACTCAAAGCAATTCAAAAACTGTAAGCAAAGTAAACTAAATCATATTACATCAACTCATATTCTTACCCCTCACCATTCAACTCGCTCTAGCTATAGGAGGTAATCATAAACAAATTGAGTAATCTGATATCTAAATTGCATAAAATGAAACTAAGATTAAACTACGCATTCATACTTCAATCCCTCACCATTCGACTCGCTCTGGCTATAGGAGGTAACTAAAAATGACATGAGTAATCTAATCACTAACTTGCAAAAACAAATAAACGAATATCAAACTATACATCCACACTTCAATCCCTCACCATTCGACTCGCTCTGGCTATAGGAGGTAACTGAAAATGACATGAATAGCCTAATATCTATCTTGCAGAAAAGTAAATGAACAAAACAAAACTGAAAGATATAAACAGTGCTGGAATTAGGACTAAGAAAACAAATCAGCAGGAGGACAAGATAATTCCATCATGTCATTAGTCATTAAAAAGTTATGTGCAATTGCCCGGGCTATCTATTAGAACCTGAAATAAAAACACTGATCAGTTAATAGTCATTAGAAAGCATAAAAAACTATGGATAGCAATCAACATGAATACCATAAGCAGTGTAATATATACAAGCAGACAATTATGGCATCAGGAACATAAATGAAGAAAGCATGAAACTGTACAATAACTGCAGAACCTTGGTGTACAGGGGCCCTTTGCAACCTCGGCCAATCAGAAATCAATCACAGATTGAACTTTAAAACAGTGTCTTCTCATATATTGAAATGCAGTCATAACATAAGTATTAAGTCACGGCACAATGGCTCGTAAAACAGTCAAGATTACATACCAAAAACTAGTTTATACGCATACGATGATGCTTTATTTATAATAGGAAATGACATAACTAATTCCTAAGATCTACGCTGGTAAACAGACACGTAAATGACCATGTCCGGAAATCTAGCAGTACGGTAGCCGTGAGAATTAAATCCAAGGAGGGTGGCTGTTAGATTTGGTTCACGGAGCAGTCCACAGGTGTTAGCACGCCTCCTGGGATTTGGGAAATTGCCACACAATTCTCCTCATGATGAAAAACATAGTCCTGCCACCGCAAAACTCTTAGTGTTGACCACCGCTTGACTGGCTTTGACCATTGTCTTATGTGAGCGATTCGGCTGAACCAAGGGGACACGTTCCATGTCCACATCATTTGCAGCTTGCCCATATGACCGGATTCTCCAGTAGACACCTGTAACATAGACTTCAACAAAAAGGTTGCGGAAGTTTAGCTGGCTGCGGAAAGTGACAAGATTCCGCAGCTGACTGAGAAAAATTCTAAATCAAACAAAAGTCACAAGATATAGTTAGGAAACCATTTTATATGCTCTTTTTAAACTAACATGCAATGATTTGATAGCTTGGAGGTTCAGGTAACTGGAAAAAAAGGCTAAAAAGGTGTACAGGGAAGATGCAAGTTTGGGACTCAACAGGTGGTCGATGAGATCATCTACTACAGGGACCGAATCTTCTTGACTGAGGGATCTCAGCTCAAGAAGAAGATACTTCATGCATCACATGATTCACCATTGGCCGGCTATCAGGGGTTTACCAAAACCTACAGGGCCATTGGAGAGAGGTTCTCATGGAAGGGCCTCAAGGAGAACGTACTCCAGCATATCCGGGAGTGCAATATTTGCCAGAGGAACAAGGGGGAGACGAGCCATCCCATAGGATTATTGCAGCCTCTTCCCATTCTGGAGGGGAAATGGGAGTGTATCTCGATGGACCTCATCACAGGGTTGCCCATGGTACAGGGCAAGGATTGTATCTTTGTCGTCATTGATCGACTGACAAAGTATGCACATTTTTTCGCCATATCCGCACACTACACAACAGCGCAGGTGGTCGAGTTGTTCTTCAGAGAGGTCTTCAAGCTACATGGTCTTCCTAAGACCATCACCAGTGAGAGGGACAGTTGTTTCATGGGCAGGGTTTGGCAGGAGCTTTTCCGGTTGGTGGGGAGGAAGTTGACACCGAGTACTAGTTATCACCCACAGACGGACGAACAAACATAGATAGTTAACAAGTGACTGGAGGGCTACTTGCGTAACTATGTCAGTGGGCAACAGCGAGCATGGCTAAAGTGGATGCATCTAGGGGAGTACTGCTACAACACTACACATCACATGTCCATTGGTATGTCACCATTCTATGCTTTGTATGGATATCATCCTTTATCTTTTGCTGACGTGATGTTTGGTGCTAGCAAGGCTCCGAGAGCCAAGATTTGGATCCAAGAGAGTCAGGACATTCTCCGAGATCTCAAGGATAATATGGCTACAGTGCAGAACCAGCAGAAGCTGTATGCTGACAGGGGTCGGGTGGAGAGACAATTTGAGGTAAGGGACTTGGTCTACCTACGATTACAGCCATACCGACAGTCGTCACTAAAGCAGAAGGGGGCTGAGAAGCTCAAGCCCCACTTTTATGGGCCATACAGGGTGATACGCAGGATTGGACAAGTTGCAGATGAGTTGGAGCTGCCCCAAGGCAGCAAGATTCATAATGCTTTTCATGTATCATGCCTGAAGAAGGCATTGGAGCAGCAGGTGACAGTGACAGATGAGCTAACACCCATGGATGATGAGGGGCATTTGGTGTTGCAGCCAGAAGCTATTATTGATACTAGGGAGAGGCAGTTGCGGAGCAAGACGGTCCAGGAATTCTTGGTGAGGTGGAAGAATTTACCGGAAGAGGATGCCACTTTGGAGAGAGAAAATTTTGCAGCATCCATCACTTCAGTCGCTTGAGGATAAGCAACATTTTGCTGGGGGAGACTATAATATTCCTAATTAGCCATGGCTAATTGGAATATTCGATTTTGCTCAATTTTTCCTTCTATAGTTATTTATAAATAAAAAGGTGAGGAAAGGGGGACATAACTCACTTTTTGAATAAAGTCACTCTCTAGTAGCACAACGTTGTAACTTAAAATGGGAGCCAAGGGGGCCAAAGGACCACGTAGAGAAGGGGGCCCACGTAGACACTTGGAGGGACTGCGCAAATGGAGAGGAGCACGTGGCAAGAGAGAGGCTATGTCAGAGGGGGTGGGCCTTAGGGTTTTGAGAGAGGCCAACGCTATAAAGGAGAGAGGAGCCTCCTCATTTTGGCATTCGATTATTTTGCATTTGAGCTAGTCACTTCGACTTAGAGCACGCTAGCCGTTTAGCCTGTCTGCAGCATTGTTTAGTGCATCGAGTGTCTCCGTTCAGAGATCTCACCCTTAGCCCCGGGGGACTACGAGTGCCTGCTCGGGCAAGGTAGTTTCATCAATCGTTTGCAGGAGGATCGATCTTTGGAGTTGAGGAAGAACTGAGCATTTTGATGACTATGCAGTCTCGAGAGAGGAGGAAGTAGTCTCTTTTGGTAGGAGCTCTGGATTGGGTTTATGTGGAGGATTTGAGCTTGGAGATTGAGCAAGGGATCAGCCCTTGCATATCGGAGGATTTGGCAGTCTCGGGCAGAGTTTCGGAGGATTCTCTTCAGTGGCAGCGCAGAGCCTTGAGGGATAGCGTAGATCCTTAAGGGGGTGATTTTTGGGGGTCAGCTATTTTAGAAAAGCTTTTTGGGTTTTTCTGGGTCTATTGAGTAGAGGCTGATTCTAGAGTTTCAGCATTTTCTGAGGAGGGGAACAGCCCCAAATCCTCACTTGATTCCAGTGGTAGCCGCAACACAACAGTTCTCCGGCAGCTTGGACGCAGTTCAGAGAGAGGCCATTTCCTTACCATTCTGAGTGTATTTCTTCACTTGCCTTGTGCAAGTCAAGGTGCTATCTTTCTGATCACCTCTTGTACTCCTTCCATTACTCAGTATAATAAAATGGCTTAGCATTTCTCTCTGCATTTCTTGAGTATCTGCTTATATTCCATGTATACATTATTGTATGTTGCACTACTATTATTTTTATCCCTTTGAGCTTCCCAGCTACTATACCACTTGTGTTTTTTTCTCCTATATCCTTAGACAGAGTCTAGAAAGGGCCAGGTAGCCTCCAGATCTCGTCCTCTTTTCAGAGGCGACATATCTGGTAAACGTCCTCCCAGTCCATCTCTGGTTGGAGTTTGCTTGTGTTTGAGGAATATCCCTGAAAAGGGATATTACATTTCACCAATGGGAGGAGACCCGATTTATAATGGAGTCACCGATGAACGATAAGTCAACCAAAGGATGTGTAGTGACCCAAATAATCCCTTTCCCAGAAGAGTTAGAAAGATAGAGTTTGTTTGCTTTCTAAGCAAGGTATAATGTCTTCTAGGGAAAGGAAAGGAAGATTTGAGGATTAGGTTTATGGGGTGTGACTTTATGAAGGAATTTCCCAATCCCTAAAATCCTTATTGAAATTGGTATCCCGGATGGTTCTTGAAGAATTGTCTTTTCAAAGGAACGGGACCACACGGGACCAAGTGGACCCAGTCTAGAGTAGGGGAAAAGAGTACGGAAACCAATGATATACCTAACCTAGACAAGGTATGGAAATGGATCAAAGAAGAATATCCACTTAAAGGTTTGAATTGATCCAATAAGGTACTAGCCTATGGGGATGCTAGGGCAAAGTTTGGTCCCGAAGCTAGGGCTTGGCTTTTCTCACAACACCACAGTCGAAATGGCCTCAAATTTGGAGGAGGTCTTGAGGAAACATGAATGCAGGAGACTGTTAGAGATCAAAACTTTTGGATGGGTAGTTTGTCGGGAAAATGATGCCTTATGTGACCCAACTTGGCTAGACCTCGGAAAACGTGAAAAGATATGATTTGAGATGACCATCTCTTGTTAGATCAATGTCTTATTCTTGGGAGAATGGAGTCTATGATGAATATAAGTGAGGATCTTTGATTCCCAGTCAAGGAGGCCTCAAGACCACTTCGCTAGCCTTCTAGGTCAATGAGAAGCAATCTTGCAACTTTTATACTTCGATGTACAAAGGAGATGGCTTATCAAGGTCAATTTGTTGATGGAATTACCCCTAGGAGATTTCTTTCACATTACATGGTCCATTCATTGAGAGATGCTATAATAGAGACAAAATTATACAATTTAAAGTAGTAAATGCATGCAACAATTAGCCCTAAAAATAGTGAAAATCCCAATCCAATGTATATGACAAGGTAAAACAAAAATAACATTAAAAGCATGTACTTACATGTAACATAATATATCCCACCATCCACAATTGACAAAAAAGAAGCTCCAAGATAAGATAGACCAATATCTACACATAAAAATTCATCCATACAGCTCCATTCATCCTCTAGAAAAAGTGTGAAATTCTCAAGAGAGAGAAATGATCCAATCCAAAGTGATGATGAGCAAATGAACTCGTCTCACTTGTATTTATACACAAATTAGGAGTTTGAATTAGCATCCTTGGTGTATATAAGCCCCAAAAATAAGATAGTGTTCTAATAATTCAACGTTTGGTGACAAGCCCACCAAACTAGCTCATAAATGAAAGAGTAACCCTCTCAAGAGGTAAAATAATAATCTATGCATGTCGTAGGGCCCTATAAGAGGCCTAATGAGGTCCATGGGTGCCACAATGAAGAATAGGACCCTCAAAAGCAGTGGACAAGGGGTTGGCCCCTTGTAATAGCCTGTGGTGCTCTGAATGACATGTGGGGGCACACAAGTGTCCTCATGGGTCTCCAAACAAATCAAAGATGCTTGTTGATCGCCTGCAAGGGCTAGGATGATGGTGTAGGTAATGCCACATCATCGTGCAAATCCTGGCTCATCTGCTAAGTGTATGGTACAAATCTGGGGCCAGCTGGGCATGATGGATCAGGTGCATCTTCCTCGTCTAATAAGAGAACCACGAGCAATCTCTGAATGGTTGTGGGGATCCATGGATTGTTGGTTGCTGATGTGGAGGCCCATGGCTCTCAACACACACCCTACATGTGCCAATATAGCCCTCTAGAGGAATAAGAACCCGTATAGGGAGACCAAACCCAAAATGGAGACCATCTGCAATCTTGCATCAGATCCAATGTGTCCCCTAGCCTTCCAGTACAAGTCATTAGAGAAATCGGGTAAATGAGTTTACCAATCATGGACCACAGGTGGGGACTTCATAATGGCTTTCCCTTCCATAATGGGCTTCGGGATGTGCCAATTGTCTCCTAAACTCCAATTGGGGTTAACCAATAATCCTATTAGGTGGTGTCTACTTCTAAAGCGGATAATATAGTCAAGGTACATCCTTAAAAAGGTGGTGGCATTTGACAAATAGGTGAATGAAATGGGGGATGAGAAGGGGTAGCCCTGGGTCACATGCTGGGGTACAAGGGAAACTAATAAGAGGGAAGCCCATACTTGAGTTTATAATGTGTAGGAGGACGAAATCGTGGTACATGAGGTGCCTCGACCTAGATTTTTCCACTGTTCTTTATATGTCTTTTGCCTTTTTATGATTTTCTTTGATTAACTGCTTGGGGCTCAAGGGGTAAGAACATGATATACAAGATATAGCAGTGAGTACCCCCTTTTAAGGTGGGGTGGTTCATTGCCCACCAGGGGTTGGGACAATCATGGCTTCCTAAAGGAGGCTCATAGAACCTATAGGAACCAAGGTGATGGCTATGATGATGGGGTAGAGCTCATGTAATAGCTTTTGCCCACATGCTAAATGTGTTTGTCTCGACCATCTTTTGCATTTTGTGGTACATTTTCCTGTTGAATGTGGCCATATATCCTTTTATCTTTCTTTCTAACTGCATCAACCTCCAAGCTTCATTCTAGGCCATGACCCAAGGTGTGGGCAAGGGGAAAGGGCATGCTAACTCTTTGTGGACCCAGTGCAAGGATGTGGACCCATGTGGGAGAAATGATAAATGGGATGATAACGAATGGAAATAGGGTAATATAAGCAGATAAGTGAGAGAGACCACGCAACCAAAATCGGGCAATCCCTAGAGCCAAATGGTCAGTAAAAGAGATCCCACAGGACTAGAATCCAAGGTTAATACCTAAAATGGGTCTAGAGGACAAGATGACAGACCTAGCCCATTTTTCGCTGAATCTCCCAATTAATCCATGCCCAGAAGTTTCCATGATAAGCAAACTACAATACTCAATTTCCAAATGACAAGGCATACCTTTAGGTTCAGGAGGCCCACCTTCAAACATACGATCATGGCAAGTGGGCGAGGGACTGCACGGGTTGGTTCAGGTGGCGGAGAAACAAGGTGCTGATGGTTGTCAGCGAAGGACCATCTTGGAGAAAGAAAAAAAAAATCTCCTAGGGATATTACACAAAAAATGGTGGGTAACAAAGCCCACAAGGGAAAAAGGGACAGAAATTACAAATAAGAGTTGGAGCACTCATTTTGGGGCTCTTGAACCTTTGACATTTACACTCACCTAGCACGCTTGTTGTTGAGCCAAGGTTGCAATTGTTGCTCAACACACGAGAATCTCAACCTACCTTTGATGGGCTTCGAGTGCCAGCCCAAGGAGGAGATCTAAACTCTGTGGGGACTTGTTCCAGTGGTTTTATCAAGAAATTCATGGGATTATTACAGTAAACTGGGTGAAGTAAAGGGAATACGCACTTCTTGGGAGAGTTGGTTGTGGAGCAGCGTATTTGTTGGGCTTCCCGAGAGAGCATTGGGTTACTTTTTGCTAGAGATTTGGAATTCTAATGGGGCATATTTCTATGGGGTTTTTGTTGTAGCATTCTCACTGTCTCATGAGTTGTGTGGGCCTGCGCAGAGGATATTTTTGCTACACGTGGGAGCTAGGTAGATGCACATTTTAGGTTGAATGGACTTGAGATTTGTGGGAGCATCTAGAGGGGGTTTTTTCTAGCATTTATCATCATTTTGCAGGGGCTGAGAGGTGATATTTCCAGGTGTGTCGAATTGCCTAGCAGTTGGAGCACGTGGAAATTGGGGCAAATTTGGAAGGTTGGAATCAGGCCTATCCCTTTCTGGGTCTTTCTGGGTTTATTGAGGAGAGGCCAAGATAAATTTGGTAGAATTTTTTGAGCAGTCTAGGGGCCTCAAACAAGGATTTCTTTCCAGCGAGCAGTGCAAATTTCCTGGGCAACGCAGAGCGTAGTGTAGAAGTCACTTTCTAGCATTTGGCACTTGTTTTCTCACCTGGGGTTTGTGTAGCTTGCTTTTGGCAAAGGCCAAGTATACTTGTTCCATACCTATTGTAGTCCGACCATTACATATTATAAAATGGCTCAGCTTCTTTTGAGTAAATCATGGATGCTCTGATACTTGTGTTTTTGGTTTTTTGTTGCACGGGAGCATTTTATAGTTGTTATGACTTAATATCTCTATTAGGAATATTACATTGTTTTAAGATGTTTGAGAGTGGTTCCAACTTCATCAAACTTCATATGGAGAAAGTAGAATTTCATCCCATTCAAATTTAGGAAACTTAATAGTTTTGAATATTTCAGGATTGATGGGATTGCAACATTTTCATTGGATTCTATCACATATGAGAGTATGTGATTGGAATTTAATAAAGAGAACCAAGACCTATATGTACCCCAATGTTGGTGGTGTTGATTTTCAAAATCCTTTGTCATGGTGTTAGAACAAATGTACCCTTCACTCAAACAAAATCAGGCATGTTATGATTTTTTCTACATATTTTAAGGCATATATTAGGTAGGCTCATCAAAATTAGGTGGTGTCGACTAATGTCCCTAGAGGATCAAGGTAGAGGCAAAGGTTAGACAAGAGGCAAAGAATGAAGGAATATACCAATGATAAGGATCTCTATATAAGCGATAGTGAAACATTGCTTGTCAAGGAGTGGTGGAACATGCATGGTAGTGTTACCCCACAACTACAACATTTGGCAAAATGGGTGCTTTCACAATTGGTGTACACTTCTTCTGTAGAAAGGCGTTTAGAAAGTAGCTTAATTTATTGTTTTGGACCTTTCACTCTTCATACTTCAGTGTGTAGATGGTCTATTTTTGAAACATAGCTATTTGGTCATGTTATTGTAGGCAATTAATAGATAACTTATTTCAATCCCTAAGTTAATGGTGCACATTCTATTATATGGCTTAAAAATTTATATGCTTGTTTGCAATTGTTAAAATCTAGATTTAGATAGTTGATGCTCACATGATTAATCATTAATGTACCATGGATGTCATTTCTACCTTCACTAATGTACAACAATACATGTTTTCATATATTCTACAGCTAATTTGGCATTTTGTATATTCTTTTTAATGTATGTATAGTATATATATATATTAAATATATTATATATATATATATATATATATATATATAACAAATGTTCTCAAGATGCTTCGCTCTCAAGGTCTTTTGAAAAATGATACTCTTGCTCCACTCTGCACTTTGGCAATTATGTCCTCGACAACTCATGATGTGGTGCATGTTGATTTTGGCCCATGATGTTGACTTGGAGGATGATGGAGTCTAGGATGTTGCTTTTATTCTAAAGAGATATTCCTTCATAATCACAAGTGGTTATCATTCATTGGAGGATTGAAATGTGGTGATAGCATGGGTGACATATTCTTTACAAAACAATGGTTGATCTGGGAATAAACAGGTATATGTTTATATGTAGAAAATCTAGCAGAAATGTAGAGGGAGTGAATAGGTGTCGAAGTGCACATTTTCCTCATAAAGAGGGAGTGTTAACTTTCATGGTTACTCCCAAACTGTTTACATGATGCTTGGGGTGCTTCATGAGATTTTTGGTACATCGTGTATGTTCAAACTTTGGAATGTCCAAGATGGACTAGCACATGAGAGATAGTCTTTGATGGATTTGCATGGTTGAGATAGCTTGCTCAACAGATACTTGACCTACAATAGTTGTTGCCTTAGTGTTGTTCCCTTGGGTACTAGAGTTTTCTTGACAAGATGTTGGACACTGTTCATTCGGGCCCCATGAAGGATCTACATGCTTAGAGGGCACCCTAGATGGGTTGAGGAGCATTGTGCGGTTTGGAGAAGGGCATAAGGCACTAGTTGGCATGTGGCATCTTGAATTCCTATTCAAAGGATTGGAGATGGCTCAAGGACACCTAGAGCTTTGATAGTGTCATTGCGGTTTGGAGAAGGGCACAAGGCACTAGCTGGCATGTGGCATCTTGAATTCCTATTCAAAGGATCGGAGATGGCTCAAGGACACCTAGAGCTTTGATAGTGTCATTGAGCAACTAACTCAATAGAGTACATTGCTGAGGAGGATCAATGGGGTCCATCGATGGATGTGAATTTGCCTTGAGTGGCTACATCACTTTAGAGCCATTATTGTACACATCACGTTGGAGCATATTAGCTATATTTTAGGGTGAAATGTCTTGGAGATTAGGGTTTTGCGATAAAACCCTAGGGAGGAATTATCAAGACAATGATGAGGAGATTACATTTTCCTTGGAGGAAGTGTTGAGGTGATTATCGCACATTGGATCTTCTTGGTTCCTAGGGTTTCGTTTATTAGCCCTAGCTAGGGTTTATAGAGTTGGGAGGATTTGTACTTGCCTTGAGAGACGGCTATGTTATGTACATGTACTTCATCTCGAGTGTATTAATGAAGTTTCCATCTGTTCAAAACTTCTGCAATTTCCATATTCGATTTTCTGCCATGTTCTTTATGCAGTCCTATTAACAGCCATACATGTCTCATTGATTTGAAATAAGTAAAAGGACAATTGTTAAGTGATTTGACATCTACAAAAAGAATATAAAAGGGTTGACTTTTACTGCTGTCATACTGATGTTGTATTGCTGTTATTACTTCTGTAAAGGAATACTTTCAGATCTGGCTACTGGCAGATAAGTTGCCCAAAAAGTGCTCAAACCTATCCCTTTGGTTTGGTATCTTTTCTCCTTCAATTGTCGGGAAGTTTGGACTGTTCGAAGTGAAACATTGTACTTTTTCTGCTGTTGTTTTGTACCATATTTTACAGTAGCCCTAAGGTTGGAAATTCATATGGCCAAAATCCAAGAAACCTTCTAGGTTGAAGGTGAAAATTTCTGTGTGTAATGAATTTTAAACTACGAGAAATTTCCACAGGAAGGACATCTAAATAACAGAGGGTTATTTTTCTCTTTTCAGAGCCCCATATAGGCCGCCCAAGTGCTAATAAAGGTTCAGTCATTTTCTCCCTAGCAAAGTATTTTTTTTGCTTTCCTTGATATCGTTGGATATCATAGTATACTTCCCTTTCTGAACCAATCATTTAGCTTTCAAGTATCAACTTTGAATGGTGCAATAGAAGGTAAGATACGGATTACACAGCTGAACCTTCTTCCTTCTTGAACATTGTCCTTAAGAGATTGGTCATCATCTCAAATAGCACAACAATATTCTGTTCCAATCAGCAAACCTGACTTCAAGGTCCTCTTAATGTCGTTCTTAATGGGGAAACACTTCAATATTTTGCTGTCCGATCCTTTGCAACCCTCGCTGAAGTGGATCTATGCTCTTTTGTACCCACCCTGGGTCTTAACCATACATGTTTTTCTCTAAGTAATTTTGAACCTTGCTCTAACACCAACTTGATATGAAATTACAAACTGTATTCCAGTGATTGAACACTCCACAGTGGCTACAAGTTTTTTTTCCACTAGATCGATGTGAAGACATGATCTCTGCAAAATTTTGTGCCTTCAATGTCTGTCATCAATGTATTCCGCAGGTATGACAAGGGCAATAGAAATAAGAAATAAAAGCGACTAAAGAATTTAACAGCAATGTACCAACAGAAAAATTGGAATTACAATGACGAGCAGTAACATGTTGAAATTGTAACTAGTGTTGGTCTCCATAATGTGTAATGTAAATCTATAATTGATGTATTTATTATATTCATTATTATATTTTATTTTGGTCAAAGCATGTTCTTCATGTTTATAGAGTCAAAAATAAATTATTATGAGTCAAAAGAAAAGATATTTGAGTCATGTCCCTTTTGGACATTTGTAAGAAAAGGGAATTTGAATTTTTGCTTGAGTCAAAATCCACCAAATGAGCAAGTCGGCCTGGGCCTTCAAGAGCCACCTATTTGACCTCCTGGACAGATATATATAGCAGACAGATTCAACCTCTTTGGGACACGCATTCAAGCACAACACAAGAAGCATTTTCTGAACCAGCAAAGAAGAAACAAACTTAAAAGGAGGAGGAAGAGAAACTCGCACATGCGGAAGAACCTCAGTGAGAAAAAGGACGAAATTTCTGGAGCAGTTGCAGGTCTGTTTTCTGCCCCCTTTGTTGCAGGCCCGAAAATTCAGGGGCCAAAATTTCAGGGAGTTGACCAGTTTGACCTATGTTGTCCTATGACTTTGGAGGTGACTTGGAAGAGCGTTGTGCTACCATTCAAACTAGCAAGGATCCTATAGAGCCACTATTAGGTCAAGGGGAAACAATGGAGCAATAGCCCATTGTCACCTCCGCTAAGGCTCCCTCCTCTTTACGAACGTTCACCAATGGTGTAATATCCCAAACGGGATATTCGACTAATTTTGCATGTTGAAATTTGGTACCGGAGGACAGGTGGTTCCCTTAGGTTTTGATCTTTGGCCTAGGGAAAAGTGTCCAAAAGATTTTAATTTTTCTCCTAAAGTGACTTTATAATTTTTATAAAGTTAAAATCTAATTTAAAAGTGACTTTAAGTGATAAAGTTACTAAGTCTAATTTTAAAGTGACTTTTATAAAATCAATGAAAAATTAGAAAGGAAAAGTGACTTTGGAAATAAATGACTAAGTGGGTCTTTATTAAAGTGGGGTGAATTAAAAAATAGAAAGAGAGATTTAAATGTGCATTTAATCTCAGCCATTGATCTAAATCTATCTCAGCCATTGGATTTAGGGATCACCCAAAAGTCATTTATGGTTGGGTTAAAGGAGGAAAAGGAGGAAAAGATCATTCATTCTCTCATGAGCAGATTGGGAGAAGGAGAGCAAGAGAGCAAGGGAGATTTCTGGACAGGAAGGAGAAAGAGGCAGCAATTTGACACACATACCAGGCAGCTCTTCAGCAAATCAGAACAGCAGAAAGAACAAGCATACAGCTGAAAGAACCAGCAATAAAAGGCAGATTTTTGCTTAGCAAACAGTAAAGGCAGATTTGTTTTTGCATAGAAATTGAGGCAGCTGATTTTCTGCACAAAAATCGAGGTCCCGTACAGCCTGTACGTACCGTCCGTACAGCATGTCCGTAACATTCGTACAGCCATCCGCACCATCTGTACGGCCGTCTGTACCGTCCGTACAGTTGCCGTGCAACATTGTGTTGTTGTTTGGAAATTTCTGGTTGGCTGTGAGGCTCAGAAATCGAGATAAGTTGGAAATTTGTTTCCTGATTTTTGCTGAAATTTCTCACTGTAAAAAGGCATTTTCCATAAATAAAGAAAAGCTCTCAAACTGGTTTTCCCCAAGAGTTGTAGGGGGTTTTTCCAGGATCACGTTGACCAAAAATATCAGTGTTTTAATGTGTTTTAATGGCTGTTTATTATTGCTGATTTTTATTTATGCAATTTCCAGCATTCTATAAATTTTCCAGAATTTGTGTTTTTAGCAAATTTATTTTTTCAGGATTGTTGAATGTATGGTTATGGGAAAGGGCATTTAACTACATGGGAGAAATAAGGAGAAACTGAAAAGCGGGGTGGGAAAACAGAAATTTTAACATCAGGGATCTGCGTCAGCCTCGGGAATCTCTGTGTCTCACACGCTAGCCCTCCTCAGGCTCTGCATAGCTCTTGGTTGCCTCTGCATGGCCTCTGGCTGCCTCTGCGTGGCCTCTACCTGGCTCTGCGTCAACCCTCTCACGTCTTCTGCGATGATGCTCCCGGTACCAACTCTGCCTCTCTGTTATGTATTCACTACCACTCAATTGCAACTCTGATCACTCACTCAATTTCCTCAACAAACCCTGCCCCAAAAAATCGAGTTCTTGATCCCTCTTGGTGTCTTCTCCAACTAACCCTCAAGCCTCCTCTTATACTTTTTTCATTGGTCCATCAACGGCCGAGATTAAATCTCTGATCAACGGCTAAGATTAGATTTGGCTTGATCCATGACTTTTTTACCCTTCTAACCCAGTTTTATATTATACCCATTAATATTTTATTTTTCCTAAGTTTAGACTTAGGAACTCCATTAAAAATATTAAGTATTTTAATATCTCCCAAACTGTTTAGATTCTTGCCCAAACCATTTCTGGGTCTTCGAGATCTCATGTGCTATAGCCTCTCCACCAATTTTCGCGATTAGAGCACATCTGATGCTACCCCAAATCAACACTCCCTCTTAGCGAGGACTGTGCTCTAATAATACTCCTCACTGAGTATCACCCAGATTATCCAACATCAGTCCCTGTGTTGATGCGAGGCCTACCTGCCCAACATCTGCATCATGTACTACTAAGCATGGCCCAGCCACTGCCACTGCTACATCCGTATGGAAGCTCCCTCTACATTTGTGTTGCTACCCATGGCCCTGCCATTGCCACTGCTACATCTGCACTGCAACCCCTCTCATTATGTTGCATCGTGCTACCCATAGCACTGCCACTGCTAACTGTTGCACTGCAACCCAGATACTGAGAAGTAACTAATCCTCCCAATTTGACATCTCCGTCAGGCTAGAAACACTCTTGTTGTTGAAGCTCCCTCTATCGCTGACAAGTGCTCCCTCTACTGACCTCTGCGCTGCTGCAACAACTCCATGCTTCTCGCACTGCTGCCTCACAATATCGCGGGACTCCTGCACTGTAGCACCCTCTGTCACTCCATTCGCATCCGTCTCTACCGACATCTACTAGTCTTGTTACTCCTCTTTGAGGCTCCCGTAGCAACATATAATCCAAGAGGTTGGGTACCTCGAGGATTCTGACCCTCATTTTCTGTAGTCCATCTAACTACAGCTCGATGTCTCCCCACTTCCTCTCTCAAGGTGCATGAACACTCATGGCACAGTCGCCATTAGTCTCCAGTTCCTTCTCCGCCTTAGCCAGCTCACCCTTGGTCTTAGAAGCCTCTCCCTTGCTCTTCTTCCTAGGACACTGATTCGCATAGCGACCTAGTTCCCCACAATGGAAGCACTTGACCTTAGAGAGGTCCTTCTTCTTTATTTTCTCCTGCTTTCCCGCAGATGCAAAAGTCACATCTTCTTCTTCCTCCTTCTTGATTGACCCCTTTTCCACTACTCCCTACCTTGGACACCCTTCTGATCTCTTCTTGACAAAGAACCCATGGTTCCTCCCAATCTGGAAGGCTCGTCCTACCCAGTATGCTCTGGACAAATACCTCCCAATCCTCTGAGACTGTGTTCAATGCGATCCTCACCATCAGTTCCTAATCCGGTGTGGCCCCTATAGTAGTTAGTTGATCACTGATCTCCTTCAATCCATCGAGGAAGAAATCTATCTACTCTCTCTTCTATATCTGACACGACCGCAGTTGATTTTCAAGTAACATCCTCCTCTGCACATAAGTATGCTAGTACAATTTCTTTAGGGCTTCCCACATCTCATTTGTCGTTTCCTTCTTGGCAATATGTGGCACCTGCCACCACATGATCCTTGACACCATCAAGGATGATGCACTTTGCCCTGGCCATTACCTCCTCGTACTTGTCATTTTCAGCTAGGTCAACCGGGATTGTTATCGTTTTCAATGTGAAATGTTTGATATGATACCTGTCTAGAATGGACAAGATCCCGGCCTTCCAGACTATGAAGTTTGAAGCTTCGTCCAGTCTATCGTGATCTCTTAGCCCATTCACTGCAATTTCGTTGCTCCTCTCTCGACTCTTTCAAGTCTCTCTACTTCTTGTCTGGAAGTTCTTGGTTTGACTCCCTCTGAGCCTCGATTTCCCTTCTAGAAATCCCTTTGCCAATGTCGAGATGCCCCACTCTGATCATTTGTGCAGTTGCACCACTGATCCAGATTTCTTGGCTAGAAATCCTCGGCAATAACTCCCTCCTTGGTCTTGCCCTGTTAGGTATTGTTTTGACCACAGTACCCCACCAACTTCGCCCCACAACTTACCAACAACCTCCTATGCCCCAGCAGTCTGAAGGTTAGAGTCTCTAAGCTCTACGCAATCCCAGCACCAGCACAATCTACACCTCCTGGCCATAGCATCAATCCTTCCCGACTGAGAAAGATGACCCGACACTGTGTAGGTCAGGTATGCTCCTCTCTGCCTCAGCGCTGATCCTCCTCTTGGCTCGAACTGATGACGCAGGCTCTCCGCGTCACCCCTTCCTTGCTGCTTTCTGCTAGGAACAACTTCTGTCACTCGAGACAGTTGTTTCCGTTGTTGTTGCTCTGCTCGGTTGATGCCTTCAATTATCCTGTGATCTGCAACCATGCTCTGATACCATGTTGGAATTTCTAAGTCTACCTGTTAGAAATTCTTCCTGTACTATCTAATTTATTTCTTCCTACTTGTTCAGTTACTTCACAAGTTATTTACCATATAAATACTGAAAATAAATAAAAGTATAGTATCAACACATACAAATCATAAACTGAAAGAAACAAGCACACAAGTGACACCATTGTTTTTGTACTAATGTCCGCGGAAAAAACCCAATGCGGGAAAACCTATGTAGCTTTTTATAGGGTTTTATTATTATGCAGTTTTAGAATACAACCAGGATGCCAGAAATGGCTCACCCAATAGAGAATGCCCTCGGCAGTAGTACCTCTTAGTCAGAGACAGATATTATGGCTAAATCATTGGATGAATGATCCCACAACAACAATACAACTTTCTGCTACTCTGCGTCACCTGATAGGGACTGCATCACACTATCCAGCTCTCCAGCTCCAATCTATTCCATGAAATCTCCCAGCATTGCCTCTGTTAGGATATTCCGACACATAGGAATAGTTAAGTTCAACTTGGTCTAGTATAGAGTTAGGTTAGCGTTAGGTAAAGTGTGTTTCTTTACCGTTGTACATTTTGTAACTTACAATCCGACGGTTCATTCTCTCCTCGGTATTACCGACACTT
>APFE030955287.1:131236-165734 GCA_000404065.3 Pinus taeda
TAAGACTATTTTTATATGGATTTTACACCTCTCTGAAAGAGGAATCCAACAAAAATATTAGCCTCTTAATCTGATCATCAGAACATGGAGTTTGGACCTAGTTGTCCAAATTTAACAACTGCTCATGCTCCCCAGAGGCATCCTCGTATGACCCCGCAGACTCATCTAGAGAAGAGTCCTCATCCTGAAAGACAGAAGGAATATCTTCTTTCTCTACCTCTACCATCTCCTCTACATCTCTCAAGCATGAGTGGTCAAATCCGCAAGGTTCTTTGCAGAGGAAGCAAAGACCCCTCCTCCTTAACTCATCCTTGCTACATGGTCCACCAGTCCAGAGCAACTCCTCCCTGGTCATCTGTCTTTTGAACAACACAATCTTCTGCTCAACCAACCTTTTGGCTAGTTCATTAGTAGCAAGTGAAATCAACTATTCCTTCCTCCAAATGGCCAACAACTCAGATTACATCTTCTTGCAAATGGCATCACGATCTCCCATAACTGGAGACAAAATGGACATGAAGTTTAATTTGACTATGTCAAGATGATGTTTCTTAATGTTAAAGAAGCATCAGAACATCTGATGGATCAAGTCATCACACCCCATATCAAACATGATTTCATATGTTCCAACGATGGCCATTATTTCTAGAACCTCAAGCTCTTTCACCATTCTTGCTACATAGTCCACCAATCCTAAGCAGCTCCTCCCCAGTCATTTGTCTTCTGAACAACACAATGTCCTGCTCAACCAACCTTTCGGCTAGTTCACAAGAAGTAGGTGAAATTCACTGTTCCTTCCTCCAAATGGCCAACAACTCAGATTACATCTTGCAAATGGCATCACGGTCTCCCATAATTGAAGACAATGGACAGCATGTTTATTTTGACCATGTCAGGATGATGTGTCTTAATGCTAAAGAAGCATCGGAACATCTGATGGATCAAGTCATCGCACCCCATATCAAACACAATTTCATATGTTCTAACCATGGCCATGATTTGTAGAACCTCAAGCTTCTTCCCAAAGGTAAAACTTGCATTGTTGTCCAAGTCCTGAAAAGTCCCTACTATCTGCTTGAAAACTCTCCTCATAACATCATCATTGAAAGGAGGTATAGGTGCGTTCAGTTTTGTGATGTTACTGAGATAAGATGCAACTGGAAGTCTAACCCCTTCACAAGGCTCCTCCAAGAACTTGGGTTGTATGAGAGCAAGCATAGCTAGTTTTAGAGCTGAAATTAGTTTCTTTCCTTCTAACTGGTTCACTTTAGAAACGAGTGCATCTAGTTCAACTAGTTTGAAAAGGACTTTCCATGTGACCCTCATGTGTTTCAAATCTATCCCAAGTACAAATATTTTGTGACCTATTTCCTGCACCTTCTGCACATCATTTCGTTGTTCTCTCTAAAGAATAGTGTAGACCCCCTTTGACAAGGGTTTGTTGTTTGTTGTTGCTAGTTTATTAAGGGAGTTTATAAAGTCTTGTTCCATGTTTTGGCTCAATGAGGACAAGAATATTTGTGATAATGAGGCCACTGTTTGTGGAATTTCTCAATGGGGTATTTTGAAAAACAGTTTCATGACAAAATGTTGTAGGTATATACTGTGAGTTCCAATTGGAATATAATGCTCCAAAGTGTTATAGATTGATTTATAAGGTCCCCATAGTGCTGCTACAAATTCATTAAACAAAGAATATAAATTCATTCAAATAAAACAGCAGTGGAAAAACAAATAGAGGAACTTGGTATATATATATGCACCAAGACGTTCTTCAATCTATATCTATATATATATATATATATATATAATATATATATATATATATATATATATAATGATCAGTAATGCCCTTCTAGGTCTCTTATGTATAATAATAGACTCCAGATATCACTAACTACGCGCACAACCAGCAAGAATATTCGTGGTGTTCAAGACTGATATGCAGAGTTTCTACATGCTATTCCTTGTGCTAACTCAGCCCACAAGATTTGGAATCTTTGATTTGTCATGTTCAGCACACATCAATCCAACCTTTGTTCTGTGCACACATCAATCCAGCCTCCTTTCAAACATACCTACAACACAAACAAGGCCTACGACCTCAACTAACCAAATAATACGACTCCTTCAATGCCAAATGTGTTCTATGTCTGCGTTATTATTATTTATTATTTATTTTATTTTTATTTTTCCCACACCAACACCACACAGATACACATGCTCAGGACTTTTCTCTCAGTGTCTTTTGCGGCTCGATCCACCGTGTAGTATTTGGAAGGGAATATCCGCTCTTCAACAATCACATTGTTAATTGGCACACCCAAGAAACTCGGCCCAATTCAGTCTTTGACCAGATGCAAGTTTCACCCACTCTAATCACATTACTGGGCCTTACTTTATGTATGGCGCTACATTTTACAACTTGGCTACACCACTACCAAATTAGCCAACTCAACTCGACTTCAATTGCATGGCTTAGTTCTTTTTGGAATTACGATGACACTGTAATGGATCGACCACAGTTACTGAGCTAGATTGTACCAACAGTCACACCCTTCAATTGTATGTCGACTTTAATCGAGCCACACTATACACTCCAATCGAGAATTGTTCTTGGCTTAAGGAAAGGTATGTTCTTGGTCTGATATAAGAAGAACATCTTTGCTTGCGAGACTTCAAACAACTTCTTAGCCATCAACTATACGCACTTCGTGTCATAGAAACAGATGTTGGAGTTGTGAAAATTCCTGAATCTAACACTTCAGAAACCCCTACTACAATTTCTAGTTTACTATCTCCTACTTGTTGTTTACATTAACAAGTTATTTAATTTCATAAATATCGAAGTAAACACAAATGCAGCGTTCACAGATATACAGATCATACACTGAAGTAAACAAAAACAATAACACAAGGAACACCATTATTTTTGGACAATCGTCCCCAGGAAAACCCAATGCGGGAAAACCGGTGCAGCATATAGAGGGTTTGTATTATTAAGCATATTTCTGAATACAACTAGGGTGCCAGAAATGGATCATCCTTCAGAGAATATCCTTGGCAGTAGTACCTCCCTCTGAAAATAGATATTCTGACAAATCAGCAACCGGATGATCAACCCCACAGTAACTTTGACTGTTCCTTGTGCTAGACAACGAAATCTGCTCCAATTACTACTCTAGAACTGCGTCACACTCTCTCGTTTTAGTTGTTGATCAGCTCCCAGTCTTCCCCACAGAATCTCCCAACGCTGCCTCTGAAGCCCTCTGCGTCAGCCTCTACGACCCTCCACATCCTCTGCTCTGGCTCCTCAGGCCTCTATGTCAGCCCTTCTTGGGCCTGTGCTGCCTCTTCCGACACTTCATTGCCTCTCTACTATGTATTCTTCAACCTTGGATAGAAATCCCTTGTTGAACTGCACCTCACTGCAATTAATCTATAACTCGATTTCCTCAGCGAACCCAACCCCAGAAAATCGAATTCTTCATCTCTCTTGGTGTGTCCAATTGACCCTCAAGCCTCCTCTTATACTTTTCCTGTTGACGATTCAACAGCCGAGATGAAGTCCCTAATGAACGGATAAGATTAGAACTGGCTTGATCCTCGTTACTTAGAACTTTCTCACCCATATTATATTAATACACATTAATATTTTATTTTCCTAAGTTTAGACTTAGGGACCCATTAAAAATAATAATTATTATAATATCTTTTCATTCGGGTGTAATTTTGATCACTGGGTCTTGGAGATCTTGTGTTCCTTAGCCTCTCCACCAAATTTCATGGCTAGAGCACATCTGATGCTACCCAAAATCAACAAGAGTATGCTCCACTAGTATCAGGCTCCAAAGCTTTGAAGCGACATCTCAATGCCTAAATTAACACGATTGATCATGAGACGAGCTCTCGGAGATCAATTTATAAGCACATACCTGCTCCAGTTTTGCTTAATCATCAAAGGAAATGGTTACGACCCTCCCGGAAAGAGCCTTGACTCCACCTACACTATGTTCCTCATGCCACCAATAGTGTCAACGACCCGTAATCCACTCGATCACACTATTATGCCATCACCATACACACCATTTTTATCCTTTTGCCTTTATTATTGGCTTGCAGGCATAAAGATCCATCTCTGGTCAATCGCACAACACTTCGACATAACGTTGATTTTACTCCCAATTCAACTTAGTTTTTTTCCCCACATGGCAATTAACATAGGTTGCTCAAATCTCGATTCCGATCTTGACCACGTACTTTGACCGGATTCAAACCTGCAATAGCTCAATGCTCACAGTTCAATATTCCTTGAGTGGATTATGAAATTGACCCTTCACAAGTCAGCATTTAACCATTTGGCTTGGTTTCTGCATAACTTGACCTTCATGAAACAATGGCAAACTATAGAGAGTATGGATTTGAGGTTGAACCATATGAGAATTTTGGCCTTTACATAACATGGAATATAAAATTAGAAAGATTCGACTTCAACACGATCACAATTTGGACTCCTGCAACAACTGATAAATCTAGTCCATTAAACTGACAAGAAAAACGCTCCGGCTGGCAAGATACATGGCTATGATACCACTGTAATATCCCAAATGGGATATTTGACTAATTTTGTAGAAATTCACTCAACCAGAAATTTTCTATAAAAATTATCATTCATTTAACAAAACATTGCCATGTAAATATAACCAATAGAATACGGAAAAATAACCACAAGACGAACAAGAACAATCTCAATTTTATTATAATAGATAAACTAGGGTTACATGCACATACAACCAAAATCGCTGAGATGAAAAGCTAGCCTACAAAATAATCTACTGCCTTGCTATGTTGGCCCTCCAAACTGAATTGAAATTCACTTTTGAGATCTCCTGTGAATTTTGGATGAATTCAACAAGGGGAGATGGGTACTCGCCCAATCTTAGTGAATCACCCGAGGGTTCTGTCTTGGGGCCACTGTTGAAGTAGGGAACAAGGTCCTCAACTTCTCATGCAAGAAGAAATACGAAATCCCATATGTCCCCTAATGGCCTCCTCCTCTTTTAAAATTCTGATGGAACCCTCTAGAACCTCCTATTTTATTATTATTTTAATCATGGAGCACTTTTCCCTCTTTTGTTTAATTAAAATATTCTTTTTAATGTGGGAAAAGGGTAAATTGGCCACCATGCCTCCTTAAGTCACTAAAAATCACTTTTAACCATCCTGAACTATATATCCTGAGCTATTCCACTAAGACGTTCTGCCAAGTATTCCTCCCAAAATGCCACCTTAAGCGTAATTAATTGAGTCAGGCCCATTAATAACTCTATTTTTTGAAAGTTGTCGGAATGCAACGAAACAAAAGGAAAACAGTGTGGATGATGGAATATACCAAGCAAATTCCATCGGACCTCATAAAAACTTCTCAAAATCCCTCCAAAATCTCTTGGGGTCGCTGAGGACACGAACCTGCACTTGTGACCTGTCTACCCCAAATTCTGAAAGTCCATCCTATCCATGCTTAAGGAACACCAAAAAAAAGAACATTACAAATGGGAAGAGTCTCGGTATGAAAGGAATCACAAGGATGAAGTAGATCAATGAATGGGTGGAAGGTGATTCTTATGACTTATTCACAAGAGAGACTCAATTATATGTCTTACTTGCTTGAGAAGCAAGGTGATGGGCTCTCTAGGAAGAGCCAAGAGGATGCTTGAGCCTAGGTTTAGAGGATATGCCTTGACAAGGGGCTCCCTAGACTTAAGGATCCTTAAGGAGAAATGGATTCTATACGATCCTTGTGGAATTTGAGTTGTAGAGTTGTGGGACCACAAAAAAACCCAAGTGAACGCGGATATGATGGAGTTGATCAACCAATGAGGGACTTGACCTAATTAGGGAAAAGAATAGGATCAAAGGACAAATTCTCTTTTTAGATTTGAGTGCAATGATCCAAGTGAGGACACTAGCCCACATCATTATACGGCAAGAGTTGGTCTTATGGCTAGGGCTTGCTATATCTCAAGATTCCACCGTCGGATTTGCTTGAAACGTGGAGGACCTTTAGAGGAAAGCCCAACACAGTAGTGGACCAGAAATTGAGGGTTTTAAATGGCTACAATAAAATTCGTTAGATGCCCTAGGTGACCCTCTAGGTTTAGGCCTAGAATTTGGAAAAGTGAAGAAAAAAGATAGGTAAATTTGACCACCAAAGGGATACAAGGATCAGCGCCTTATTGCTTGGGATTAATGGAGTCAAAATACATATAGATTGAGAATTTTCGTAACCTAAGGAACCCTAATTGATCTTTGCTAGCCTCTCCAAGGGCAGCAACTAGGTCGATAGGGATTTATACTTCAAATTTGCGAAGGAGACAAAGTTTTGAGGTCTTCAACCTAAGAGGTGCCACTAGGAACATTCACCCAATCCCTCAAAGCTCAATGCATGCATTTAATCACTTATTCAAGGTCCCAAAAGAATTTTGCATTACATTAACCCATACAAGAATAATGATAACAAGATACATACATTTGAGCACTAAGATAAGAAGAATAACATTAAAATTTCAACTTACATGAGAGAGAGAGCATATCCATTCATCAATTTCGTATTAGAAAAAAGCTCCAAAAACGAGCAAAAATCCAAGCGTCATAGTGTATCAAGAAACTCCAAAACGTTTACCACAACAAAAAGTGTGAAAATCTCTCAAGAGATACTCATCTCCAAGTGATGATGAGAGAAATGAATCACCTTTCATCAATTTATATGATCTTTAAAGAGTTTGATTTGCCTAATAAGGCATAATTAAGCCCCAACTAATATAATAATGTGTAATAATAACATCCCTTGGTGACAAGCCCACCAAGATAGCTCAATAACATAAAATAAGCCTCTCAAGAGGGTCGAATAATCAATATAATGAGTCGTTGAGCCATTGAGAAGGCATAATGAATTCCAAAGTGTGCCATGGTTAGAGAATGGCCCCTTATTTTCCAAGCAAGTCACATGTGGTGCTCCCAAGTGAGTGTGGGGGCACAGTGACATCCTAATGGCTCTTCAAGTGGATCGATAATGCCTGTAAACCATCTATAAGAGCTAGGATGATGACATAAGCCCTACCTTTGTCTCCTAAAGAAAGACATCCTAACCTGGCCCCTAGAACATCTGCCACATGTATGGTACATGTGTGGAGTCGGCTAGGCATGGTGATTCAGGTGCATCATCCTCACCCAAAAGGTGGAACACAAGCAATCCCTGAATGGTGTTGGGGATCCATGAAGTACTCTCTGCTATGGTGACAACCCATGGCTCTCAACGCTCCCCCTACAAGTAAGTGTCAGAGTGGCCCTCTGGAGGGCTTAGACCCAGTATAAGGAGACCAAACCTCAAATGGAGAACCCACTTACAATCCTGTATAAGATCCAATGCGTCCCCTTGCCCTCCAATACAACAAATCATTAGAATAATCAAGTAAAAAAGCTTACCAATCATAGAATCAATGGGGCACTTCATGGTGGCATGCCCTTCTATAGTGGGCTTTGGCATGTATAAGTGTCTCCAAGCTCAATAAGGGGGTTAACAAAGGACCCTATTAGGTGGTTTCAGCCTTTAAAGGGGGTGACATGTCCTTGGTACATCCATCAGGTGGTAGGTGGCAAGTGATATAGTGATGGAACAGAGTGGGGATCAAAGGAATGCTTCAAGCCACATGTCATGGGACAAGGGTAGTTATGATGAGGGAAGCTCATACTTGGGTATGTGAGTGTAGAAGGAAGAAAAGCGTGGTACATGAGTTACCCCAGGCTTTGTTTTTTACCCTTCTGCATATACCTTTTGTCTTTCATTGATTTTTCTTCATAACTACTCGAGGCTCTAGAGGATGAGATCATGATGTGTAGGATATAGCAATGGAAACCTCCTTTAGGTGGGGCAATTCATCGCCCACCAGGGCTTGGTACAACCATGGGTTCCTTAATCATGGAGGAGGCTCATCTAGGGCCCATAGGAACTAGGGTGATGGCCATAGATAAGGGGTAGAGCTCATGTTTGGCTTTTGCCCTCATGCTAGATTTGTATGTTCTAGCCATATTTTGCATTTTGTGGTACATTTCTTGTTGAAAGTGGCCAAATAATATTTTTTCCTTTCTTTTTTAGTTGCATCAACCTCTAGGCATTGTTCCAGCCCGACCCAAAGTGTGGACAAGAGGAGGGGGAGGCTAACTCTATGTAAACCCAAATGGGAAAAGTGGTGAATGAGGTTAGAATGAGTGGAGGGGAGTGATGTATATGGTGTTGAGAAGCAGGACCACGCAACCAAAATCGGTATTTCCCATGTAGTGTCATTCCTAAAGCTAATGGCCAGTAAAGGAGGTCCCACGGGACTAGGATACAAGGCTAACTACCAAATTGGGCAAAGGAGACGAGTACAAACCTAGCTCAACAAATCCCCCCACCAATCCATGCCCAAAAGTGTCCATGATAAGTAAACAAAATTACTCAACTAAACCAATGAAGAGTCATAACTTTGGGGTCGAGAGGCCGACATTCAAATATTCGATCATAACAGATGGGCGATGGACCACAAGGCTGACTCGAGTAGTAGAGAAAATGGCACATCAAGCTATCCGGTGGCTGCAAGGGGCTGATGGCTGCCGCCTGAGCACCATCTTGGAGAAAACATTTCTCCTAGGGATATCATCCACAAAGTAGTGGGTAACAGGTTGGGCTAGAAGTTTTGGTGGCAGTTCTTAGTCTTGGTCTTGGATATCTCATTTTGATCTAATTCTATAAGAGAGATTGTTGTTGGGTTTTCCCCCTTGTGGGGTGTTTCCCTGGCTTGGAGCCTAATTTTGTTGTCTCTTGTCTCTTTGTTTTTCTTGAAAGACAGAACATTTGTATAATTATTTGATGAAGAACACATCAGAAGTATAAAGAAGAGATTTACCATTCACAAGTAATTATCAAGACACAGAAATCAATCCTAATCGTACTACACTTGGTTTCTCAACATAATAAAGCTCATTCAAGAGTGTCAAATGTAAATGTAATGAAAACAAACATGCAAGCTGATCAGGCATTACATTAATGCAGACACACAGGTTCAAAATCCCCCAAGTGGTTACAGATGAGGCCAGGTGCAAATCCTGGGTTGCCACTGATGGCATAGATATGCCCCTCAGAATGGAAGCTCAACCAAGGAGACTCTATAAGATGCATTTCTCAAAATTTAAAGGAAAAAAATTACAGTGCACACAAGAACATGAGGATTTATGTGAAGAAAACCTTCTTGGCATATAGAAAAAGTACGCCAACAAACAAATACTCTTTTTTATTAACAAAGACTAACTATTAGAGAGATCTCTCTCTAAGAGTCACGGTACATTTGGCTACTATAACTGCGCACAGATGATAGCTTCTTACAGCAACACTCTGAACTCCATCTCTGTCTTTTCTCCCTTTGACAAAAGAAGAAGCATTCCTCTTTCACATATACCTTCACTTTTCCCTTATCCTTGAAAAATATTTGCCAATGGCTCATTCATTGGTTATGTGGTTAGGCCATCCTGGAGCCAATGTTCCATGTTGACTGGGCTTATGCCACCTCTGAATTTGAAAATGCCTACATTGACTACTAGCTTCCTTTTTGCTACTTCTGTTACAGGCCACAGAAAATTAAAAAAACTTGAAGTTTCTTTTCTTAGGCTGCTGATCCTGTCTATAGCAATTATTAATCTAGAACACAAAAAAACAAGCTGTCTAGAAAACCTACAAAGCAACAAATAAAGGGCCGCAATGCACACATTTCAAACCAAACAAAAAGAAACAAAGTTATCCAGAAATGTTACAAATAACAAATAAAATACAGAAAAGATTGCATTTCAAAACAAACAAGAGATCATCTAATCTAATAGGGCATTCAATCAGACATTTTAAAGAAGTTAGAACTTAGTTATAAACTTATATGCTATTTCCAGCGATTAATATTTAAGCTTCCTTGTCCTAGGAAAAAACAACTGCACACATGTTATGCTGCAGAGATACAAAGCAACACAAATACAGAAGTAGACAGTACACTATTCAAATTCCAATACGAGAGCAAGTTTTTCTTGTGCCTAAAATCATGAAAGCTACCTCCACGAGGTCTCCAGCCTTAGCAACTACTCTTTTGATCAAAACTTCCTCTGAACTGATCCCATATTCCTGCAAAATCAGGATTTACAAGTTAAATGAGTTGATGGAAACTAAAATTCAATAGAAGTTAATTGAATAGACTATACCAACCTGCATTGGCTTTGTAGTGCTGAAAAGTACAACATCATCCACATCTGGTCTCCGAAAATAATAAGAAATCTATGATGAGTCAAGACAAATCCAATAAAAGATGCATCAGTATTTACTATTTATAATCAACGATCATGTGATTTGAAAAGAGAAATGCATAACATCACATCTTTGATCTTAGAAAGTGCACCATTTGTAGTAATATAAAAAAAGAAAATTTTATTGATGTCCAACAAGTGACCATAAAAGATACATCCAATGTGAATACAATGAGGGACTAACACATACCTCCAGTGGGAATACAATGAGGGAGTGCCAAAGCAACTCCTAGTTCTCCAGTGTGAATCAAAGGAACATATAATTAAGCAATGATGCATTTTTCTGCAGATAAAGACTGCAATTTACATTCTCATTGTTGTCACTGCATGTCCAATGCTGCTTCTTTCACACTTGCCATTTATCCTTCCAAAGGATACCTTTGAGATAAAAGGACGACAATTCAGAGGTCTCTTCTAAGTTATACACGGTAATGGAAACAAAAACTCTACATGTACTTACTCAGTTCAGAAGGAATAGGACATCCAACCTAATGGAAGTGTCTTTACAGAGATTTGTTTGGGGCAATGAAGCAGGGGAAAGTCCTCTCTCTAATTTATCGAAAGGGAGGTGTGCACTCTACCAAACGACAAAGGAGGTGATTGATTCACTGACATCCACTTTCAGGGTCCAGTTTTTATTGATTTGGGGTAGCATCGGATGTGCTCTCAGCCTCAAATTTTGCAGGGAGGCTTGGGCACATGCATTCCAAAGAACCCAAAAACCATTTTGGGAAATTCCATTCAAAGACGATTATATTAAAATAATTAATATTTTTAGTGGGGCTCCTAAGTCTAAACTTAGGAAAATTAAAATATTAATGGGCATTAATCTAATTGTGGGTGAATCTTCTAGATAAAGACAGAGATAAAGTCAAAACGATCTGAGTCTTTGATTAGGAGTTAATCTAGGCCGTTGGTTATCCAACAGGAAGATATAAAAAGGGACTTGAAGGTCATTTGGAAAATACACCAGACAAATACTCAGTTGCCCAAGTAAAATTAATTTTCTCACTCGTCAAAGTTCGTCAAGAGAATATTGATTTAGAGGGAGAGTTGCAGGGGGAGGAGAGTCAGAGAAGGTTCATCATCAGTCAGAGAGACAAGGACAAAGAGGCAGAGCAATAGAAGAGACAACGCTGGGCAGATTGACGCTGGGAGAGGCAGCGCTAGCTTGAGTGATGCAGGCACTGTGCATGCCAGTCCAGAGGCCAGAGAAAGTGACATTGGGCAAGCCAGAGAGACGCAGAAGGTGGAGGAACTTCTCTCTCGGGTCAGATACTTGTTCAGGAACGTCTATAGATTTTTCTCAAAAAGCCTTGTTCTATATTGTTGGGTGTAATTTGTCCATGATGATTTTTGCGGAAGAATAATAAAACCCTCATCTGCTGCACCGGTTTTCCTGTATTCGGTTTTTCCAGGGATAATTATCCAAAAATAACTGTCATTGTGATTATATGTGTGCCAGCATTTTACTTACATTTACTTTCTGCAATGTTTTAATTGTGAAGGCTGCAATAGAATATGTTTCGATATTTGTCGTAAGAATATAGTGGATAACTTATTTCTGAGGTAATAAGTAGAAGAAATAATATTAATCACTGTAGTAGGATTTCTATTTGGAATTTTTCACATGGTAACAGAGCTACAGGGAAGCAGAAGAGAGAAGTCGGAGGAACTAGTGCTGAGAAAAAGGAATTCAAAATTCCTGCAAGGGCAAAAATTCGAATCTCCCAAAAGATTGCGCAGTTTAAACCAAAGAGATTGGATTTCGTTGGAAAACTCTCTCTGAGTGAACTGGCAGAGAGATAAGTCTTCCAATCCAAATTTATTAGTGGTAGCGCAACTGAAGATTCAGCAAAGAGGATTATCTGAGGTAGGACGCAGGTTTTCCTACAGCAATTGCTAGGATAGATTAGCGTCAGAAATTGGCACAATATGGATACTCAAAGTGTCTCAGATTTATCTACCAAACTAGATGAAGAATTCACATGCCTAGCTAATTTAGCATCAGCGAATATTTGGTACATTGATAGTGGGGCTTCAACTCATATCACTGGAGTACGAGAACATTTCTCGAACTATCAAGAAGAACAAATGGACTTCCAAATAACTATGGGAAATAGAACGAAATGTACTCCAGTAAGGTGAGGCACCATAGCTTTTCAAACGGAAGCAGGGACCAACATCCGAACCACCAATGTTCTGCATGTGTCAGGATTAGGAAATGAATTTAATTTCAGTGTCCCAGTTATAGGACATCGGGAAGAAACTATAAGTTAAGCATCCAAGCTGGAAGAAGAAAAAGCAAATTGGGGTTTGAAGTAAAAAGTTGTATAGGTTGCAGCTCGAATCGCCAATGGCACTGATAGGCAACAACTATAATGGTGAGAAGGAGCGAAATGAATTATGGCACAGGCGAATGGATCAATTACACCATGGAGCACTGAGGATGCTCAGAGAGACCATTATAGGGGTACCAGTACTAAGTAGGGAACATGATGACTTGTGCAGAGGGGGTGTGCTAGAAAAGTACGCTAAAGAAGCTTTTTTCAGAAGTAACAATAGAGCAAAGTATGTATTAGGATTAATACAGTCAGATATCTGTAGTCCTATGTCCACAAGGGCTCTTAGTGGTGGCGAATAGTTCGTCACTTTTATCAATGATCACTCCCGTAAAACCTGGATCTATTTCTTAAATACCAAGGATGAGGTCCTTCATTGTTTCTAAGAGTTTAAGGCTCTTATTGAAAATATGACAGGGAAAAAGATAAAGGTATTGCATTCAGATAATGGTGGATAATATACAGACAAAGATTTCACATATTCCTGCGCAAAGTAGGGCATCAAAAAAGAGTGGACATCTCCATATAATCCGGAGAAAAATGGAGTGGTAGAACAGAAGAACCGAACTATTGTTGGAGAAGCCAAAGCCATGTTGTATGATCAGGACCTACGTAAGTATCTATTGGCAAAAGCTTGTAACACGACAGTATATATCCAGAATAGAACTCCTCATAGAGTATTGGGGAAGAGAACGCCTGAAGGAGTGTTCACAAGGAAGAAGCCGATAGTCAGTCATCTCAGGATATTCGGAAGCGTGGCTTGTTGCCACATTCCAAACGAGAAGCGTACCAAACTCGATCAGACTACAAAAAATGGGTATCTCGTAGGATACAGCGACACCTCAAAGGCATATAGAATCTACATTCCTGGCAGCAGGAAGATTGTAGTAAGACGAGATGCAAAGTTCATCGAAGATAGAGCTTTCAAGAAATATCATGAAATGCCTACAGAAGATCAATTAGGAGATGTTTCGTTAGTCCAAGAGCAGCAGGGGCAACAAGAAGGGAATGCAGGAAAGCATACACCTGGGTCGAGTACAGTGACCAGCACCAGTATCTCCTCAGAGGGAAGAAATGCAGATACTTCCCAATGGATGGAACGACAGGATCAGGAGGAAGAGTTGGTTGAGCCTCCTACCACAAGTCGTAGAATGACCAGAGAAGTACGGCAAACACTGAGGGATGCAGAGGAGTTTGTTGGAGCTCCTAGAGCCAAAAGAGGCAGTGTAGACGAACCAGATAGATACCAAGGATTAGTAGCTCAGGCTGGAGAACCCTCTAGCTTCCAAGAAGCTGTTCAATGCCAAGTATGGGTGGATGCCATGGTGGAAGAGTATAACTCCATCATCACAAATGACGTTTAGGAAGTAGTACCTAGACCAAAAATAGACCAGTTGTAGGATCACGATGGATCTACAAGATCAAGTATGTTGCAGATAGCAGCATAGAGAAGTACAAGGCAAAGTTCGTAGCAAAGGGGTATGCTCAGAAAGAAGGAATAAACTATGAAGAGACCTTCGCCCGAGTTGCTCGATACACCTCTATCAGATCTGTTATATCCCTAGCAACTCATATGAGATGGGAGATTCACCAGATGGATGTCAAGACAACATTCTTGAACGGAGTGATAGAAGAAGAAGTGTATATAGAATACCCCAAAGGCTCCAAAACTCATGAGAATAAATCTCATGTTTGCAGGTTAAGGAAAGTCTTGTATTGGCTCAAGCAAGCACACAAAGAATGGTATGGTCGGATTGATAGTTACTTGCAGTAGTTGGGGTTTGTCAAGAGTGATGTTGATCCCAATCTCTACTATTTACTGGTAGAGAATGAGCCACCTGTTCTGGTACTATATGTAGATGACCTGTTCCTAACTAGGTCATTTGGGCTCATCCTGGACTGTAAGAAGAATCTTGAAGCCAAATTCGACATGAAGGACTTGGACAAGGAAGGTATGCTACAAAAATTCTAAAGAGATTCAAAATGCAGGATTGCCGAACCATGGCTACTCCCATGATCACCAACTGGAAGAAAATAGATGCATCAGAGGCAGCTCATTGGGTCGCTTATGTATCTGGTCAACACTAGGCCAGACATTTGTTTTGTTGTCGACACTCTTAGTCAGTTCATAGTGGAACCAAAAGGGTGCATTGGGCAGCAGCAAGACAAATACTTAGGTATGTACGTGGAACAGTCGGAGATGGATTGAAGTACTCTAGAATGGAGGACATTAGTTTGAATGGGTTCACCGATGCAAATTGGGAAAGTAATTTAGTAGACCGAAAAAGTACCTCGGGGTACTGCTTCAATGTTGGATCAGGGATGATATCTTGGTGTAACACGAAACAGAAATAGGTAGCATTGAGTTCAGCAGAAGCAGAATATAAGGCAATCAGCATAGCTATGTGCGAAGCCATATGGCTCAAAAAATTGCTTGTGAGCCTATTTAAAAAAAGGATGGAAGAGACCAAGGTTTACTGTGATAATCAGAGTTGCATCAAACTCTTTGAGAATCCAGCGTTTCTTGATCGGTCGAAACTAATAGATATCCATTATCACTTTATCACAGACTGTGTTCAGCGTGGGGCCGTACAGCGACAATATGTTCCCACAGGAGAGCAGGTGGTCGATATACTCACAAAGGATCTTGGAAGAGCTAAGTTCACTCAGTTCAGAAAGCATTTGGGTATGGTTGAAAATTTGTTTCAGTAGCAGCAGCAGCACAAGTGCAGAAATTCAGAGGTAGTTGTAGTACAGATGTAACATTGGCAGTAGTAGTGTCAAAGGCAAGAGTATAGTTGCAGCAGCAGCACACTAGTTGGTGGACAGCATGTTAGACATCAACACCGCAGAGGGCGATGCTTCAAAGTCAGAGCATTGTGTAGTAACAGTGTATTGCTACAGCACATTCCTCACTAAGAGGGAGTGTTGATTTGGGGTAGAAACAACAGCGCTTTAAGCCTCAAATTTTGCAGAGAGGCTTGGGCACATGCATTCCAAAGAACCCAGAAACCATTTTGGGAAATTCTACCCAGAGACGATTATATTAAAATAATTGATATTTTTAATGGGGTTCCTAAGTCTAAACTTAGGAAAATTAAAATATTAATGGGTATTAATCTAATTGTCAATGAATATTTTAGATAAAGACAAAGATCAAGTCAAAACGATCTAAGCCTTTGATTAGGGGTTAATCTGGGTCGTTGGTAATCCAACAGGAAGATATAAGAAGGGACTTGAGGGTCATTTCGAAAATACACTAGGCAGATACTAAGTTACCCAAGTAAAATCGATTTTCTCATTGGTCGAAGTTCGGCAAGAGAAAATCGATTCAGAGGGAGAGTTGCAGGTGGAGAATATTCAGAGAGGGTTCAACATCAGTTAGAGAAACAAGGACGAAGAGGCAGAGCGGTAGAAGAGACAGCGATGGGCATATTGACGCTGAGAGAGGCAGCGCTAGCTTGAGTGACGCGGGCACTGCGCAAACTGGTCCAGAGGCCAGAGAAAGTGACGTTGGGAAGCCAGAGAGATGCAGAGGGTGGAGGAACTTCTCTCTCGAGTCAGATACTTGTTCAAGAACGCTTGTAAAGTTTTCTCAGAAAGCCTTGTTCTATACTGCCGAGTGTGATTTGTACATGATGATTTTTGCTGAAGAATAATAAAACCCTCATCTGTTGCACCAGTTTGCCTGCATTGGGTTTTTCCGAGGCAATTGTCCAAAAATAACTGTCTCATTGTGATTATGTGTGTGCCAATATTTTACTTACATTTACTTTCTACAATGTTTTAATTGTGAAGGCTCCAATAGAATATGTTTCGATATTTGTCGCAAGAATATAGTAGATAACTTATTTATGATGTAATAAGTAGAAGAAATGATATTAATCACTACAGTAGGATTTATAATTGCAATTTTTCACAGTTTTGACGGAAAAATGGATTGTAACAATTAACTCCTAGGGAGGCCCCATGGCAGATTCTTGTTAGACAGCAACAAGAGAATCAGAGGACCATTTTGAATTTGTTATGAGATTCAAGGGGCCTCTTCAATCCAAAGAGATCACAACAAGGGAGTCGGGGCCTCTTCAATCAAAAAAGATCACAACAAGGGAGTCTTTTGTGATGTCCCTTCCTAAATTATTTTGTCATTGGTTTAATCTCCCACAATTTTGGATAATTTTTGGTGACTTTGGAACCCATCCAATTTTGACTTAAGGACTTAGGAGAGGAGGCCGAATTATTTTTTTAGTGGAATGTGGTGGCCACCCACATGGGAAGAACGGACTTGGCCAAGTGTGGAATTCGAATGGCCTTGGAGGGAAAATTGAAAGGTAAGGAAGTGGGGCCAACATGGGGAGGAAGGCCCACGAAATTATAAATAGGAGATCATCTACTCAAGAGGTATTTTGTCTACCAAACTCATTTTGTTGCTCGCGCTACTTCGCCAGGTTATTAGCTGTTTAGCACCGAGTTTTCCAAGCGGGAAACTCAACCTTTCTTCGAGGGAATTCGAACCTTATGAAGGCAAATTGTACCACCTTGGAGGAGACCTGGAGGAATTTCAGAGCACATATTCCATCCTTTGGCTCAACTAGTGCGTGTTTCTGGACGACGCAAGAAGGGAGCACACAGATATTATTTCGGGGATCTTTTGGGCAGCATTTACCGAGAGAATTTTGGTAATGGAGCTTCAGTGGGGGATCAACATTTTGGGGGAGTTTCAAAGCGGGAAATTGCTGCTAGTGGGCAGTTAGATTTGTAGCTTCCTGGAACTGTGCAAAGAGCTTTCACTAGGCACACATGGGAGCTTGAGGGATGATTTACAGCACTGGAGATTGCCGAGAGAAATAAGGGAAACCTTGAAGGGGAGCATCTCAGCGTTTGGTAGTGATTTTGAGGGCTTTTCCAGCAAGCTATAGGCAGGCAATATTTCCCAGCACTTAGAGGAGGACATGGCACTTCGAGCTGAATTTCGGGGATCAGAACTAGGCCAAACCCTTTCTTGGTTTTGGTTGAGGAGATTGAGGCTAATTTTGCAGAATCTTCTGAGCGCCAAAAGTGGGGTTTCCAGCAGATAGTGCATATTTCTAGGCAGTGCAGAGCATCTTTGGAGTAGCAGTTGTATAGCATTTGGGATGTTGTTTGATCACCTGGGTTTTGTCATGCTTGCCATTTAGGCAAGCTTAGGTGCACTTCTTCCACACTATTGTACTTGCTCCAAGTGAATTAATAAAATGGCTCAACTAGTTCTTACTTATGGAGTCTATATGTGTGTTTGTTGATTGTTTCAATTTTCTGGTGTTGAATTTGTTTTTGCTTTGCATATCATTGTTTTTCCTAGTTAGGAAAATTACATGTTGATGTAGGGTAGCATCGGGTGTGCTCTAGCCACGAAATTTGGTGGAGAGATTGGGGCACATGAGATCTCCAATACCCAGAAAGGGTTTGGACAAATTTTGAACAGATTATGAGATATTAAATAATTAATATTTTTAATGGAGTCCCTAAGTCTAAACTTAGGGAAAATAAAATATTAATGTGTATTGATATGAATCTGTGTTAGAATGGTCCAAAAGACATGGATCAAGCCAGATCTAATATTAGTCGTTGATTAGGGACTTAATCTCGGCGGTTGAGATGTCAACAGGAAAAGTATAAGAAGAGGCTTGAGGGTCACTTGGAGATGCACACCAGATGATCAGTGATTCTATTCTCTAGAGCGCGATTTGCTAAGAGAGATAGAATCAGTGATTGGGAGAGCAACTAAGGGGCATCGAGTACAGAGAAACAGAGAAGGCAGCGAGTGTGCCGGGAGAGTAGCACAACAACCAAGGAGGGTGACGTAGAGCCAGCAAGGGCTCACGCAGGGCCACACAGAGGCAGCTAAGTGTTGCGCAAAGCACCAAAGGGGCCAGCGCAGCTGATGCAAAGGCTCCCAGAGCTGAAGCAGGGCCTCCAGGGGCTGATGCAAGCCTAGAAAGGCTGACGTAGGGCCAGCGTGAGACAGAGAGGGGCTGACACAGTCCAATTTGGGCAGACGCTGGGGTTGCAGAGCAGCTTTGTGCTGAGGAGTTGCCGAAAGGTTTTTCCTGGGTTTCAGCCATGAGATTTCTCTCAAACTGTGAGGTATAGCTGCTAAGGAAATTCTATGTTGGGTAGGCCAGTTTCGGCACCCAGATTGTACTCTGGTATTGCTTAATAAGAAAACCCTCAGATAGTTGCACCAGTTTTCCCGAATTGGGTTTTTCCGAGGACATTGGTCCAAAAATAATGGTGTCATGTGGTGTGTTTGTTCTTGTTTCTTTTAGTTGTTGATCTGTAATATGTTGAGCATGCACTGGTGTTTAATTTCAGTATTTACTTTGTAAATAACTTGTTAAAGAAAAATAACAAGTAGGTAGGAATAAATCAGAAAAAGTGCATGAAAGGTTTCTAAGCTAAGTAAACTAAGAAACTTAAAAATGGTATAAGAGCGTGATTGCAGATCACAAGAGGACTAAAAGACATCAGTCGAGTGGAGCAATAGCAACAGAAAACAGTTGTCCCGATGTGATAGAAGTTGTATCTAGCAGCGTAGAAGCCAAGGAAGTGTGACGCAGAGGCAGCCAGAGCCACGCAGAAGAAGCCGGGAACTACACAAAGTCTCAAAGAGGCCAGCGTTGCTAACGCAGAGAGCCAGAGGGCTGACGTAGGGCATCCCAAGGCTAACACAGACCCATCCGGGGTGACGCAGAGCCAGCGTGAGGCAGAAAGGGGCTGACGCAGTTCACAGAGAGGCAGTTACTGGGGTCTAGAAAACTGCAAGAATATTGCAGAGTGGACCTAGTGAGGCATTATAGTCAAAACAGTACGTGAAAGAGCACGGCCAAAGGAGTTGTTACTGACGGTTTCTAGCTGAGGAACCCAGATCAACAGTGCAGTTGCACAAGACGATCAGAGTAGGGGGCATCTGGACAAGCGACAGGAGGATTTCCAAGAGGGAAATCAGGACTCATACGGAGTTCAGAAGAGAACTTCCAAACGGGAAGTAGAGACTCAGAGGAGTCGAACAGAGAACTTCCAGGAGGGGAGTAGAGGAGCATCATGGCACTACACAGGGTAAGAGACTAGGATAGACTGGACGGAGCATCGAACTTTGCAATCTGGAAGGCCAACATCTTATCAGTGCTTGACAGGAATCATGTCAAGAACTTCGCCTTGAAGAGAATAGCTATCCCAATCGACCCAAATGATAATGACAAGTACGAAGAGGTGATGGCGAGAGCCAAGTGCATTATCCTTAATGGGGTCAAGGATCACGTGGTACCACATATAGCCGAGAAGGAAACAGCAGTTGAGATGTGGGAGGCTCTCAAGAACCTGAACCAGCATACTTCTGTGCAGAGAAGAAAGCTGCTCAAGAACCAGATGAGGTCATATTAGATGAAGAATGATCAAACGATTGACTCCTTCCTTGGAGGACTGAAAGAGATCCGAGATCAGTTGATTGCTATAGGAGCAACACCGGATCAGGAGATTATGGTGAGGACAACCCTGAAGGTTGTGTCAAAAGAGTGGGAAGTGTTTGTCCAGAGCATCTTGGGCAGAGGGACTCTCCTACCTTGGGACGAGATGTGAGCAGCTCTTCGCCAGGAAGAGATCAGACGGCAGTCGAAGATAGGTAGTGACAGCAAAGGGATCAAGGTCAAGCAGGAGGAGGAGGATGTGCCCTGGCATCTAAGGAAAGCAGGAGAAGCGGAAGAAGAAAGATCTCTCCAAGATCAAGTGCTTCCACTATGTGCCCAAGGAATAAGAATAAGGGAGAGTCTTCCGAGACTAAGGCAGTGCCAGCACGGGCGGAGAATGAAATTTTGACAAACGATGACTGTGCCATGAGTGCATACGCACCACTTGAGCGGAAGTGGGGAGACATTGAGCTATAGTCAAGCAGACTACAGGTGATGAGGGGCAGGATCCTTGAGGTACCCAGCCTCTTGGATTAGACCTTGCTACGGGAGCCCCGACAAGGAGTAGCAGGACTGGCTGGGTGGGTAGAGACGAATGCGGATGGAGCGACAAATAGAGCTACAATGCAGGAGTCCCAAGACAGCGCAGAGCTAGCAAGCTGCAGCAATGTGAGAGGCACAGGAATGTTGCACTAGTGCAGAAAGGCATAGAGAGGTGTGCAACGGTGCGAAATGCAGGGAGTTGTTGCAGCAGCGCAAAGGTCAGAGAGGGAGCACTCGTCAGCGGCAGAGGCAACTTCAACATCAGAGGGAGTTTCTAGCCCAACAGGGAGGTCATTTGGGAGATCATTTACTTACTTCTCAGTAACAGAGTTGCAGTGCAGTAATGGGCAGCACGATGCAACATGATGAGAGGAGGTGCAGTGCAGATGCACTGTTGGGAGGAAGGACCAACAACAGCACAGATGCAGAGGGAGTTACAGTGTAGATGCAGTGTTGGGAGGAAGGACCTAGCATCAACACAGATACCGATGCCAGATGATCAGAGTAATACTTAGTGAAGGGTATTGCTAGAGCACAGTCCTTGCTAAGAAGGAGTGTTGATTTGGGGTAGCATCAGATGTGCTCTAGCCACGAAATTTGGTGGAGAGGTTGGGGCACATGATATCTCCAATACAGAGAAAGGGTTTGGGCAGATTCTAAACAGATCAGGAGATATTAAAATAATTAATATTTTTAATGGAGTCCCTAAGTCTAAACTTAGGGAAAATAAAATATTAATGTGTATTAATATGAATTTGTGTTAAATTGGTCCAAAAGACATGGATCAAGCCAGATCTAATCTTAGTCATTGATTAGGGACTTAATCTAGGCGTTGAGATGTCAACAGGAAAAGTATAAGTGGAGGCTTCAGGGTCACTTGGAGATGCACATCAAGTGATCAGTCATTCTATTCTCTAGAGCAGGGTTTGCTAAGAGAGATAGATCAGTGATCAGAAGAGCAACTGAGAGGCATTGAGTACAGAGAAACAGAGAAGGCAGAGAGTGTGCCGTGAGAGCAGAGCAACAGCCAAGGAGGATGACGCAAAGCCAGCAAGGTCTCACGTAGGGCCACGCAGAGGCAACCAAGTGTTGCGCGGAGCACCAAAGGGGCCAATGCAGCTAACACAGAGGCTCCCAAAACTGACGCAGGGCCTCTTGGGGCTGATGCAAGCCTAGAAAGGCTAACGCAGGGCCAACGTGAGACAAAGAGGGGTTGACTCAGTCCAGTTTAGGCAGACGCTGGGGTTGCAGAGTAGTTTTGTACTGAGGAGCTGCCGAAAGGGTTTTCCGGGGTTTCAGCCATGAGATTTCTCTCAAATTGTGAGGTATAGCTGCTAAGGAAATTCTCTGTTGGATAGGCCAGTTTCGGCACCCAGATTGTACTTTGATATTGCTTAATAAGAAAAACCTCAGATAGCTACATTGGTTTTCCCACATTGAGTTTTTCCGGTGGCATTGGTCAAAAAATAATGGTGTCATGTGGTGTGTTTGTTCTTGTTTCTTTTAGTTGCTGATTTGTAATATTTTGAGCATGCACTGGTGTTTATTTTCAGTATTCACTTTGTAAATAACTTGTTAAAGAAAAATAACAAGTAGGTAGGAATAAATCAGAAAAAGTGCATGAAGGGTTTCTAAGCTAAGTAAACTTAGAAACTTCAACATTACAGTGGTATCAAAGCCCAGATCTTGGCTCAACCGTGGGGGATTTTCCTATGAGTGAGGAAGACCGACAGAATATTTACTTACAGGAGGCAAAGGTACCGGAGCAGAGAGAGGGAACTGGAGATCACTCCAGACACAAAAGATTGTGGGAAGGTAGTCGTAATAGAAAACATGGGGGAGCCCAAGAGCAAAGAGGAGATTGCCTTTGACAGTCTCTTGAAGGCTCTAGGCGATTTGGCAAAGGGGCAAGAGATGTTAGATGAGATCAAAATGCAGAACCGGGAGCGAAGCAGTCATCGAGAGTTTCTATTTGGAGAGACTTTGGGGGCCTCACAACAGTTCAATCATATTCACCCACTACGCAGCCTCCATCCTCTAGTGGACCAACTCGAGCCACACTACCTTCTTTATTACCTTTGGCGCAAGGTGAACCGGGAGGAGTTGAGGAACAATCATCTGTGGGAGAGCATTTCAAGGAGCGACAATCCATGGTAGCAAATTTCAGAGAGGCACTATCTTTCAAAGACTTTTGCCAGCTCAAGCAAAATGAGAACGACAAAAATTATGGAGGTCAAGGCACGCAAAACTATGAGTTGTTGTGTACTATTGGGAGGATCCATACATATGATGGCACTACCAAGTGCGCAGCATGGGCCTGGGTGGAGAAGTTGAACACTTATTTCCGTCTCAACAGGATGACGAAGGTGGAAGCCATTAAAATGGCTACACTACACTTGGAGGGGGAGGCACATGATTGGTGGTTTCATGGCTTGTCTACTCTGGGGCATGCAACTGACTTGCTATGAAGATTTCACTAGGAGAATGGTGGAACATTTTGATCAGAGGGATCTGGAGGCTCACTTCAGGGAGCTGACCAAACTCAGACAAACGAGTCATCCAGAGCAATACATATCAGACTTTCTCAGAGTCTCAGTCATGGTGCTGGATTTATCAGATGCAAGGAGTGTGTACACATTTATAAACAGGTTGCTCGAGCCACTGCATGGGCTGGAGAAGTCACGCAAACCCTCTACATTACAAGAGGTCATGACAAGTGCTAGAGACCTGCAGGGGGCCATTCCCAAGACCCGAGCACCTATTCATACACGCATTCCCTACCATCCAAAGGGAAGTGATACTAGACAACCACCACAAAGAGCATCCCAGGGATGTGGACAGCTAGATGAGGAGACTAGGAGGGACCTCAAGAGGAGTAAATTGTGCTTTACTTGTCGAGCGCTCAGGGCACCAAGCCATTGATGCACAGCTAGAAAAGCCCATTATAATGAGGTCTTTTCGGATAGTGATCAGGAGGACGATGTGGAGCTAGAGTATTATGGGGGAGAAAGTGAAAGTTCGACAGAGAGGGGACCACCAGCACTACCTCCACATGGGGGAGTATCTTTTGCACCATCAGGGGGAGTCCTTGCTTCTTTATGCGAGGTCCCCAAATTTCTAACCATGAGGATCAAAGGCACAGTGCAAAGGCAGCATGTCTCAGTCCTAGTAGACAATGGGGCTACCCACAACTTCATTGATACTCAGATGGTTTAGAGGAGGCACATCACCATGACAGAGTTTGAGGGTTTTTCAGTTCTGGTACTAGGGGACTGGACAATGTAGTGCACACGGTATGTTCCCACCTTAACAGTGACCATGGGGAACTACTCGGTGACACACCATGCCTTCGCGGTGGACGTACCAGACGCCAATGTAGTTATGGGTGTCGAGTGGTTATACTCCCTTGGCCGAGTCACCACCGACTGGAGGAAGCTAGAGATGGAGTTCACCGGGCCGGATGGCAAGCTGATGGAACATAGAGGCATGCATGCATTCGTACCCTCCGCAGATAGTTTCGACACATCAGATGGAGGCATATTTGAGGCATGGAGACATAGCGTGGGTAGTAGAGATGAGGATTTCAGAGGCTAGGGGATAGGCCCAATCACCACACCTGGACATCCAGGCACTATTAGATAGATACTCAATGGTATTTGGGGATATTCCACCAAGGCAGACACTTGACAAGGGATTTGAGCACACCATTGAGTTGGAGTCGAGTGTGCAAGCAGTGATTACCCCCCCTTATAGGCACCTCAAGGCCTATAAGGACAAGATTGAGCGAGCCATCAAGAAGTTGTTAGCGCTAGGCCCCAGGCCAAGTTGGAGTCCCTTTGTTTCTTCAATGGTGTTGGTGAAGAAGGATGGAACCTTCCCCATGCGCATCGATTATAGAGCGCTCAACAAGAAGATGTTGAAGAACCGATACCCCATACCATGCATCAATGAGTTGATGGATGAGCTTAGAGGAGCCAAGTACTTCTCTAAGATAGATCTACGCTCGAGGTAACATCAGATCAGGGTGAGGGATCAAAACATCCCTAAGACGACCTTCAGATGTCATTTTGGGCATTTCAAGTTTTTGGTCATGCCCTTTGGGTTGACCAACACAACTGCCACCTTCCATTCATGCATGAACCATGTGTTCTAGGGGCAGTTGAGAAGATTTGTATTGGTGTTTTTTTATGACATTTTGATCTATAATAGGACTTGCGAGGAGCACCTACAACACCTGGAGGTGGTGTTGTGTATTTTGGAGAAAATAGTTTTATGCCAAACTGTCCAAATGTGAGTTTGGCCTTACTAAGATGCTCTACTTGGGGCACATCATTAGCATAGATGGGGTGAAGGTGCATGAGGAGAAGATACGAGTTATTCAAGATTGGACGATACCTAGAGATGTGACAACGCTGAGGGGGTTCTTGAGCATCTGCACCTATTACCAGAAGTTTGTCAAGGGATTTCACAGTTGGCAGCACCCCTCACGAGCTTGACCAAGAAGGGGGCCTTTGCATGGACGAATGGAGCCCAGTCAACTTTGGATCGCCTCAAGGAGGTGATGACTAGTTGTCCAATGTTGGCACTCACGAATTTTACTTAGCCATTCACCGTGGAGTGTGATGCATCACGAGAGGGGATTGGGGCAGTATTATCCCAGGATGGACATCCCATTGCTTTTGAGAGTCGGAAGCTCCTACTCCATGAGAAGTCATATTCTATATACGACAAAGAGATGTTGGCCATCATGCAGGCATTGGCCAAATTCCGACAGTACTTCGTGAGTAACCGATTCCGGGTGAAGACAGATCACAATAGTCTTCGCCACTTCATGGGGAAGCAAGGCCTCAATAATAGATAGAAGAGATGGGTCAGCAAGGTGCAAGTCTATGATTTTGATATCGAGTATGTGCGGGGGAAGCACAATATAGTGGTCGATGCATTATCCAGGGGACCTACAGGCCTCTCACTCATGAGCATTTTCCATGATTGGAAGGCCCAGCTATTGGTAGAATATTCTAAAGATCAGCAGGCATGAGAGATCTTGGAGGGGACACGCGCAGATGAGCATTGTTGGGTGATGGTCGAGGTCATATACTACAAGGGGCGCATATTTTTGGTATTGGGCTCGCAGTTGAGGGACAGAGTACTCCACTCGCCATTATCAGGCCATCAAGGGTTCAGGAAGACGTACATGGTAGTAAAAGAGCGTTTCACCTGGAAGGGCCTCAAGGGGGACGTTTTGAGGTATGTACAGGAGTGTGAGGCATGCCAGAGGAATAAAGGGGAGTTGACCCATCCAACAGGATTGTCAAAGCTACGAGTATCTCCATGGATTTCATCACAGGGCTTCCCACAGTATAAGGCAAGGATCGTATCTATGTGGTGGTTGATCGGCTGACCAAATATGCCCATTTCTTCGCCATTCTGACCCAATACTCAGCCTCACAGGTTGCAGAGTTGTTCTTCAGAGAGGTTTTCCGTTTGCATGGACTCCCTAAGAACATAGTGAGCGACAGAGATAGTAGGCTTATGGGAGGATTCTGGAAGGAGCTCTTCATATTAGTGGGTACTGAACTCACCCCGAGCACAAGCTACCACCCTCAAACAGATTGCCAGACCGAGCGGGTTAACCAATGGTTGGAGGGGTATCTCAGGAACTATGTGACTGGGAAGCAGAGGGCATGGATTTGATGGCTGCACTTGGGCAAATATTACCACAACACCACCCATCACATGTCCATTGGTATGTCATCTTTCCGTGCTTTGTATGTTTATGATGCATTATCTTTCACTGAAATTGTTTTTGGAGACAGTCGGGCCCCAAAAGCCAAAGATTGGATCCTGGAGAGCCATGACGTTCTCAAGGCTCTCAAGGACAACTTAGTGAAAACACAGAATCAATAAAAGATGTATGTTGATTGGCATCGAACTGCGAGGCACTTTGAGGAGGGGGTCTTGGTATATCTACGGTTATAGCCATATAAACAGTCTACCTTGAAGCAGAAAGCTGTCAAGAAGCTACAACCGCGTTTCTATGGGCCATATAGGGTGGTTAGGAGATTTGGAGAGGTGTCTTACGAGCTAGAGTTTCCCCATGGGAGAAAGATTCACAACATTTTCCATGTTTCACGACTCAAGAAGGTGTTGGGACAACAAGTGACAACATTGGTAGAGTTACCCCCGCTAGATGATGAGGGGAATCTGGTTTTGGAGAGGAAGCTAAGGAGCAAGACTATTAGGGAGTTTTTGGTGCGTTGGAAGAACTTTCTAGGTGACGATGCCACCTGGAAAGGTAAGCACATTTTGGATCATCCAGCGTTGAAGTTGCTTAAGGGAAAGCAACATTTGGGAGGGGAGGACTGTAATGTCCCTTCCTAAATTATTTTGTCACAAGTTTAAACTCCCACAATTTTGGATAATTTTTGGTGACTTTGGAACCCATCCAAAGATGACTTAAGGACTTACGAGAGGCCGAATTATTTTGTTAGTGGAATGTGGGGGCCACCCACATGGGAAAAACGCACTTGGCCAAGTGTGGAATTCGAATGGCCTTAGATGGGAAATTGAAAGGCAAGGAAGTGGGGCCCACATGGGGAGGAAGGCCCACGAAATTATAAATAGGAGGAGCTCATCTACTCAAGGGGTTTTTTGTCTATCAAACTCATTTTGTTGCTCGAGTTGCTTAGCCGGGTTACTAGCTGTTTAGCACCAAGTTTTCCAAGTGGAAAACTTAACCTTTCTTCGGGGGTCTTCGACTGCCACCCTAGGAAGGCAAATCTTACCACCTTGGAGGAGAGCTGGAGGAATTTTAGAGTACATCTTTCAGCCCTTGGCTAAACTAGTGTGTGTTTCTAGAGGATGCAGGAAGGGAGCACGCAAGGGATTGTTTCAGGGATCTTCAAGGCAAAATTTGCGGAGAGACTTTTGGTACTATAACTTCAATGGGGGATCATCATTTTGGGGGAGTTTCACAGCAGGAAATTGCTGCTAGTGGGCAGTTCGATTTGCAACCTCGTGGGCCTGCGCATAGAGCTTTCACTGGGCACATGTGGGAGCTTGAGGGATGAGTTAGAGAGTTGGAGATTGCCGGGAGAAATAAGGGAAACCTTGGATGGGAGCATCTCAACCTTTTGGAGAGATTTGGAGGGCTTTTCCAGCGAACTACAAGGAGGACGTATTTCCCAACACTTGGAGGAGGATGTGGTATTTGGAGGCCGAATTTCGGGGGTCAAATCTAGGCCAAACCCTTTGTGGGTTTTGATTGAGGAGCTTGAGGCTAATTATGCAAAATTTTCTGAGCACCGAAGGTGGGGTTTCCAGCAATTCCTTTCCAGCAAACATGCAGATTTCTAGGCAACATACAGCATCTTTGGAGCAGCAGTTATGTAGCATTTGGGCTATTGTTTGATCACTTGGGTTTTGTCATGCTTGACATTTATGCAAGCCCAAGTGCACTTCTTATACACTATTGTACTTGCTCCAAGTGAATTAAAAAAATGGCTCAGTTGGTTCCTACTTATGGAGTTTACATGGGTGTTTGTTGATTGTTTCAATTTCTGGTTTTGAATTTGTTTTTGCTTTGCATCTCACTGTTTTTCCTAGTTAGGAACATTACATCTTTCCTTCATCAGTGTTTCACTTTCTTCAACCTCTAGCTAAGCAACCCCAATCAATGATGTAATGCTCCTTTCACCATACCAAGACATCACCAAGCTAGCACCATCTCCGGTACATCAATAGGAAAAGTGATGTCCCTTTAGACGCTTCATCTCAACAATAATAGTTAGAGCAATTAGCTCCCACAACAACAGTTGCAACTAAGACCCACATGTTCCACCCCGAACTACAAATAGTCACAATAGTGTGATCCCCAAACTATATCAGTAGATAATTTGGGGACAAAAGATTGGAAACTCAATCATATCCAGTTTTGGGCATAGATCCATCATCAAATTTACAATATATACTACAACACGTGGGTCTCCTAATTCTTTGAAGTTTGATCGTGGCTCCTGATGTCGTTTCCATCAACAGTAGCCCTTACCATTCATGTTAAACTTCTAATTCTAGATCTGATTTAATATTCTTAGTGAATTATTAACCCAGTAAATTTCAAATCTGAATCTATTGAGTATGAAACACTGGAATTTTAACTCCGAAATTTTCAGCAGAAGCAAACACAAGAAATGATTCTCACACACAGTAAAATTTACCCTTCAACTGAACTTCACTTTATTTATCAGAATAGTGAGGGCTACCTAACTGGGAAAATGGCCCAGAGAGAAAATATGGAACTCAGCCCAGAAAAAACCCCAAACTATAGAAAATCACACTTGCACACCATTGTTCAAATTCTGGGCAAAAGATTGCACTCAGCTGTACGGCATGTAAAACCCTCAATTCACAGTAGCATGTACAGTCCTCAGACAAGCCCTAGTTGTAGTTCTTGATCTCCAAAACTCGCCCTGGGTTATCCTCAAGTTGTTCCCTGACCACTTCCTCTACCTTTGCAATTTTTCTACCTTAAAACTCACTCGGTTTCTACTAAAAAATACAGCCAGATTTGTCCTCAATTGTTGGCCTCTTCTTTTCCTTTACTGCTGCAACTTTTCCACTTCTCCTCAACCTCTATTTTCAGAATCACTATGTCTCACACTCACTGAGAATTGTTTTTCACAAAACTGTGCCTTCTCTCCTCAAGCTGCCTCTTATAATTCTATGGTGAATTAAACCCCTAACCCTAATCTCCAAAGTGATTGACAATTGAGATAGATCACACCTCACTTGAGTGAGATCAACAGTTGAGATTAAATCTAAGTCACTAATGTAATTAACTTACATTTCCTTAGACTTTCCTAGCTCAATAGCCAATATTAATTAATTGACTTTAATTAACACATTTTCCCTCTGTTAGACTTTGGAAAATTATAAAAAAAAGGTTAATTAATTGAAGTTAATTAAGCAAGCTTCCAAAGTGAGACTTGGGACGATTCCCACATGCTTGGAACCCATCCTATGTAGAAGCACTTATCTACTGCTAACCTTTAACGCTCCCTCTTAGCAAGGAAGGTATTATGCACCATTCCTAGCATATCTCTATTGAAGACAAACATCCCTTTTATCAAGGGCTTGGTCAGAATATCTACAACCCACTCAACTATAGGGATATATTGAAGCTTCACTACTCTATAGATCTTGTCTCTGATGAAATGATACGTAATATCAATATGCTTAGACCTACAATGAAATATGGGATTCTTAGAAAGTTTGATACAACTCTAATTATCACAATAAATCAATGTAAGCTCCAACTCTTGACCAAATAGCCCAACAAATAACTTGTGAAGCCAAATAGCCTCACAACTGACCAAACTTGCTGCCATATACTCTAACTACCTCTATTGATCAAAGTGCCATGGAATCTTGCTTCCTACCAAACGATGAAATTATTGTCGATCCCAAGTTGAAGCACAACCATGAGGTGCTTTTCTAATTCATTGCATTTCCAACCCAATCTTGAGTTCGTATACCACTATAGCTTCACTCCATCATTCCCGACATATCTCAGCCTAGTGTCACAAAATCTAGCAAGCCTTGGAGAGGGAAACCCTACAAGGCATAAACTAGACCAAGAAGCAACAATGGGGTAGTGGCCCACCGTCACCAAAGCCAAAACCCCCTGTTCTTTACAGATTTTCACTAATGGGAGGAGTCCTAGTAGGAGCGAGATCACTTATAATAGGTATTGTAGGGTTCATGTGTAAAATGATTTCACCAAGAACTCTTCAAGAAAGACACAATTTAAATTCAAGGCTTCACAAGGAAGCAATTCACTTTCTATAAAGAGGCCTAGAAATAAAGGTACAAGACCCAATGTTTGATAAATTAGACAAGTGTTGGAGCAACCCAAGATCAAGTCTAGAAGAAAATGTTGCTTACAATGTATGTCAGCTATTCCAAGGCTCACAAAACCTTCAAGGAAGCCCTTAAGTTGAAGAAATGAGAACTAGGGTTTCCCCCTTAGGCAAACAACTAGGGCAAGAAAATTTATGGATGAAATTGAAGTGGATGCCCACCAAAAGGATCAATTTTGTGGCAAATACTACCCTCTTGATGTTTAGGCTCTCCAACCACCAAAATTCCTCTTGCCTAAGGATTTGCACCAAGCCTTAGTTTCCTAACTTAGCCTTGAAAAAGTCAAATTGAGAGAGAGAAAATATGGATAAAATTTGAGAATGATCACCAATTGATTGGACTAGTGCCTTGTCCCTTAGAATATTGAGTCAAGGACGTTAAATATTAGCCAAAATTGTTCCTAAGGAAGCTAAAATTTGATGCCCTAGCAATCAAATTTCAAGCATTTACCCGCTGGATGGAAAAATGGAATTTTATGGGAGAGCTACTAGGAGTTCACCACTAGGGAAATTCATCACATGATATGTATGAGTAATGCATGCAACATTCATCTAGATAGCGTTCACAATTGAACTTCAACAAATTAAGGCACAATTTAGCATAACCTAGAATCAATAATTCCATACATCAATCATTCAAGAAGTAGATATTCAACAATAAATTTCATTTACAAGATAACGTGCAAGATTTCCATCTATTTGACCAAAGAATATCCAATATCAGCTCCAAACATCAAAATGAATCCAAATATCTCCAAAAATCCACAAGAAAGCCAGTGTGACTTCCTCTGAAGAGGTCGAAATTCCAATGTGTGATAATAAGAGATCACAATGAAGTGATCTCTAATTTATATGTGACTAAGTCATGTCTAATTAAGCCTACAAGCCCCTTGAACAATAAAATAATAGGAAAACTACAAGAAAGGTCACAAACCGACCTTGTAGCTTTCATTAAGACACAAAAATTTCCACACATGTAAGCCGAAGTGACCAAAATGATGACATCATGCTAGCAAATTCCCCTTCTAGGGCCCGCGTTAAGCTCCTCAGGCGCCATGACAAGTGTAGAGGGCCTCTAAAATCGTAATCTAGGGATTGGCCACTAGATCTTTGTGAAAATCAACCTGTAGACCCCAAATGTGGGTTTGGGGCACAAAACTGTCTCATGGGTCTCCAGGTGTTGTTAATGCCTATTTTTGCTCCAACGTTGAGCGCTCTGAGGATGGTGCTACCCCTCCCATATCTCAAGGTGAGAAACAAACCTCATCTAGGCCCTGGATCAACTACCAAACCATGTGATCACTGCTAAGTTGGTTGGGGCATGTTGGTCTAGGTGCATCGTCTCATGAATAATAAAGAAAAATGCAAAAATGTTGTGGGTGTTGAACGTGCCCATGGATACAAATGATGCTCTACAACTGTCCGGAGTCCCATGGCTCTCAACACATCACCTGTGGGTGTCAATATGTCCCTCTAGGGGACCTAGACCCTAGTATAGTTGCCCAGACGTATAGATGTAACCACCTGCCAATTACACACAATATCTAGTGCTGCAACTTTCACCATTAGGTACATTTATCATTGTTGCATCTAAGTGAACCAAGCTTGAAAGAAATGGGAAAATTAACACTTCATATAAGGCTTCTTTTCCAAAATTAGAGCCTTAGTCACGTAATGGTGTTACCCACCTAGGTAGGAGGGGTTAATAGACGATCGTATTAGGTGTTCTCAACCCCCAAGGCGAAGTGACATGTCCTTGGTCCACCCTTTAATCAATATCTGCCATGTGAATAATGATGGAATGGAGGGGAAAAGACTTCATGGCCAAGTGCCATGGTCAAAGGGATTGGCTATGATAGAGTACCTCATCATGGGTGTATAGCGTGAGGAGGGAGCAATCGTGGATGCATGAGTTACCTCAACCTTTGTTTTTCCACCCCTCTAAATGTCTTTTACATTTTCTTGATTCTTTTTTGCATTACTACTCGTAGCTCAAGGAATGAAAGCTTGTCTAGTATGGTATAAAAATTATTACTCCTTTTAGGATGGGGCAATTCATCACCCATTAGGAGTTGGGACATGCAAGGGTTCCTTGTCTTCTATGACATACGACAACATTGGTGCAAGAACCGAGTGATGGCCATATGATTGAGGTCAAGCTCATGCTTTTCTTTTTCCCACGTGCTAATTTGAAGTCACAACCATCTTTTGCATTTTGATTTTTCTTTTGTTTTTCTTGTGGCCATCATATGCTCTTCCCATGTCTTTTAATTGCATCAACTCCCAGGGAACATTTCCAAGCCCTACCCAAGTATGAGGATGTGCGGGTGCCATATCCCAAAGAATCAATGGTTAGTTGAAACCGAAGAAAGGAGGTGCACTAGGGGCTCATAATGTAAGATGGGAAGTGGTGAGTATAAAATAGGGAGAGATGGGGCTAGGCTATCTCAATCATGATTTCCTGAGTAGTGTCGCTTCCTAAAGCCATGGGCCACTAAGGGAGGTCCCACTAGACTAGGATTGAAAATTAACCCTCCATTTAAGGTGAGGGAACAAGATCACAACCAAGACCCTTCTTTCTTCCAAGTTACCCCATAATCCATGCCAAAATGCCCAAATACAAACAACCATAAGCACCCAAATGAAAATGACTAAAGTACCTTTTGATCATAATCCCACCTTCCAACATGTGCTCTTGACAAATGAGCGAGGAGACATATGACTGATGCAAGTGGCAAAGATATGAATGGCATGTCATATCATCTAAAAGTGACTCTCATGGGTTGCTAGTTGTTGGCTAGAAGAGATGATCCAGGTGGATATTGGTGGCCACCTACCTATTCCACTTAGACCCCCACCATTGTACCATTATTTTCTTTCAGTTTCTATAATTGTAGAACAATTTACTATTTTTGGTTGTTTTTCGGGTCCTAAACTTATATAGCCGTTTTGAGGCCTAAACGATGTTTTTTGGAAAACGGGCAAACATGAGGTTGACTCACATTTGCAGTTGAAAGTTATAGTCCTCGAATAGATCTTTCGAATGAAGTATCGTGTGCAACAAACAGAGATCGTATGCCAAACGTACGACCCCGACAAGTTGATGTACCAATTTACCCTAACGGGGCCCATAGTTTTAGCACTTCATCTCCTAGGGTTAGGTTTTTGGATGTTTAGGGTTTTTCATTGTTTCTCAATAATATATAGGCCTTAGAACCTCATTGTAACACAGTTCAGAGGCATGTAGCTGCCACATCTCTTCTCAAAGATAAGCTACCATTGCCCGAGCTAGTTTATTTCCATTATGTAAGTAAACAGATTTCAATTCTTTGGTATCAATGAAATGAAGTTTTCTTTCTGCTGCACCTCTATGTTTATGTTTATATTTCTATTCTCTTGCGTTCCTACATAAGTCTGAATCAGTGGTATCAGAGCAGTTTGCTCTTTCTCTGTTTTTCTTTGCATGTCCCCAACGAGGTCAGGGTATAAGGAGTTAGAGCTCGAACTGGTTGAACCTTTTCAAGGCTAGCCTCGCAAACTCCGACGGCCTCCCATGGCGAAAGAAAAGAAAGACGAGGGAGCCAGGAGATCCCTTCAAAAGAAGCCCTTGAGCGACAGAGGAACACGATGATGGACAACTTTGCCTAGGTCCTTCGACGAATGCCCACAAGCGACACATCTTCATTCGACAATCACTCTAGAGGCACCACTCCCTTCAAGGTACAAGTCAACTTTGACATTCCCATATTTGAAGGCCATATTGATCCGGATTTAAACAGGAACGCAATAAAATACAGAGATAACCATATACACAAAGATGCAGCGGAAATAATACTTCATTTCATTAATGGAAAATACTGAAATATGCTTA
>APFE030955302.1:0-16375 GCA_000404065.3 Pinus taeda
AGCCTCCTCCGGAGTCATGTGCCCCAAGGCACGATGCGGACTCCTGTTCTGCAAGTAAACATATGTGTTGCAGGCCTCCGCCCACAAAAACAATGGCAACCCCTGATCATGTAACATGGCTTTGGCAGCCCCTATGATGGATCTGTTCTTCCTCTCCGCAACTCCGTTCTGCTGGGGGTTGTAAGGAACAATGAACTCCCTCCTAATGCCTGCCTCCGCACAATAGTCAACAAACTCTCCAAGGGTGCACTCTCCTCCATTGTCCGACCTCAGGGACTCGATCTTCCGACTTGTCTGTGTCTCCACAAGAGCTCTGAACTCTTGAAACCGCTTGAAGACCTCACTCTTGGTCTTCAAGAAATAAATCCAGGTCCTCCTAGAGTGATCATCAATGAATAAAACATAGTACTCATATCCACTTAAGGAAACATGAGACATTTGACCGCTCACATCGGAATGAATCAAATCAAGTATTCCAGTTGCTCTGCTGTCACTGTTGGGAAAAGGGGATTTGGCAAACTTGCCCATCGCACATCCTCTGCAAGTATCAAAGTCATCAGTACTGAAATCTGGCACACCTGTAGTGATCTCCTGCAAGGTCCTCGAGGCTCCATGATACATATGCCCCATCCTCCAGTGCCAAATCTCACACAGCTCAGAACTGCTAGCTCTGCTATCGGTACTACTGCTCAATGCCAAAAGGGGCTGGAATGCAAACTTGTACACCTTTGCATGGTGTACACCTATCACTCTAGTTGAATTAGCTAGAGTGCCCCTGGGATACATCAACACCTATCCTCCCCTGAACAGTACCTCATATCCTCTGTCCTCCAACGCTGAGACAGATATGAGGTTCGTCCTCATCCCTGGCACATAAAGAACATCTGACACCTTCAAGGGAGGTTTGGACTCCCTCTGAAATGTCAGTGTCCCCACACCGACTGCTCTAACAACTTTGTCATCACTGAATTCTACCTCCATATCAGTGCAACTCTCTGAAAGCTCTGAGAAGTACTCACGGAGTCCTGTCATGTGACGTGAAGCCTCACTGTCCACATACTAGATACCCGAAGATGCTCCACTAATCAAGGGAAAAGCATGCTCCCTCTGAACCTGAGTGGCAGGTGATCCTGCACTAGAGGACTCACACGCAGTGAACCCAAACTCCCGGTCAAAACGATCTGCAAAGTCCTCTACCTCTGCTGAAGCTGCCACACTCTGGTTCTTCCCCTTCTTCTTCTTCTTCTCTGGACACACAACTGCATAGTGTCCCATTTTTTTACAATTCCAACACTTCACCTTGGAATAGTCCTTCTGTGTGTTACCCTGTTTACCTTTACCTTTGCCTTTGTCCCCACCATTTCTTATGGAAGCCTGCTTCTTCCCTTTGCCTTTCTTGCCTCTTGCCGACAGTGCTACATCCTCATCCTGCTCAACTGGCTTGGCTGCCCCATGCTGACCTTTCCTAATCTCTGTCTGAATGCAATCATCCCAAAACCTCTCCCAAGTTGGAAGGGTCTCACGTGCACAAACCCCATAAGCAAAGTTCATCCATGAACGGGGGAGGCTATTCATTGCAATTCGCACCAACTCAGTGGGTGGAATGACCTCTCCAATTGCTGCCAACTCATCTCTCACATTAGTAATCTTTGTGAGATATCCAGCTGCACTATCATTACCCATCTTAATAGTCTTAAGCTTCTCCTTCAGGACCATTTTCCGGTTCTCATTGGTACTCTGGTAGAGATTGGACAATGTTGTCCACATCTCATGGGCATTTCTCTTTCCTCTCACATGAGGAATGCAATGGTCTTTGACTCCGTCTAGAATCAGTCTCTTACCTTTGTTGTTCTTTTTATTATAATCAGCCAACTCAGTAGCATCAGTGGGTACAACAACAAGGTTCTGTGTGGTATGCACCATAATGTCCCAGACTTCTGCCTCCTCAAAGATATTCTGCATTCTCTCATTCCAAACGCTGTAATTGTTATGCCCTTCCAACCTATCCTCCACCCTCAATCCCAATGACATCCTGCTGTCCTAAAACTGAAAAATAGCACTGTTATGGTAAAGATAAAATTGTTGTTTGTGAAAAATCAGCTTGCTGGAATTTTCTGAGTGAAAAATCAGTAGGCTGTAATTTTCCTCCTTGCTGTCCCAAACTGCACTTCAGCACTCAAGCTCTGATACCATGTAAAGATTTATCATTTCCCACCCCGGTTTTCAGTTTCACCTTATTTTTCCCATATAGTTAAATGCCCATTCCCATATCCATACATTCAACATTGGAAAAAAATAAATTTTGCTGAAAACACAAATTCTGGAAATTTTATAGAATGCTGGAGAATGCAGAAATAAAAATCAGCAGGTAGAAACAACGATTAACACATTTGAACACAGTGATTTTTGGTCAATGTGACCCTGGAAAACCTCCTACAACTCTTGGGGAAAACCAGTTCGAGAGTTCTTCTTTATTTATGGAAAATGCTTTTACAGTATGAGAAATATTTCAGCAAAAATCAACAAGCAAATTTTACAACTTATCTCGTTATTCGTGCCTCATAGCTGGCTGAAAAACTTGCTACAGCAAAACAGAACAGCAATAAATGCTATACGGCCTCCTAGAAAAGCGTGCCAAATTTCAATGAGAAATTCTGTTGTACGGCCTGCCTAGAAACTGTTGTACGGACTGCTGAAAATTGTTGTACGTCCTGCTCCGAAAACACTGTACGACCTTTCTAGATTTGCTTGCCCAATATCTGCCCTTGCTGTGCTATAACTCAGCGGTATGGATTTGCTCAAATGCTGCCTTGGAATGTGTGCCAAGCTGCTGCCTCCTTCTCCTCCTTGTCGAGAAATCTCCCTTGCTTTCTTGCTCTCTCTCTCTCAATCTGCTCATGAAAGAAGGAATGACCTTTTCCTCCTTTTCCTCCTTTAATCTAACCCTAAGTGACTTTTGGGTGATCCCTAAATTCAATGGCTGAAATAGATTGAGATCAAAGGCTGAGAGTAAATGCTCATTTAAATCTCACTTTCTATTTTTTAATTCACCCCACTTTAATAAAGACCCATTTAGTCATTTATTTCCAATGTCACTTTTCCTTTCTAATTTTACATTGACTTTATTAAAGTCACTTTAAAATTAGACTTTAGTAACTTTATCACTTAAAGTCACTTTTAAATTAGATTTGACTCTATAAAAATTATAAATTCACTTTAGGAGAAAAATTAAATTCTTTTGGACACTTTTCCCTAGGCCAAAGATCAAAGCCTTAGGGAACCACCTGCCATCCGGTACCAAATTTCAACAAAGTCCCTAGCTAAGAGGGAGTTATAACAAGTTCCCAATTACAAAGGAACTTGGACAAGTACCTTGTCAGAGGATACTTGGGCATGTCGTCCTCAATTGAGAGGGAAAATTAGACACAACATTCTTGTCTTCACTTGGGAAGAAATAATGGGAAGATTGGGTAAACATTTGGCATTCGATACTCTTTGGGGATGTGTAGTGTTGAAGAAAGTATAACTAGGTTCAAAATTTACAGATGTAATTTTGAACTTTGTACTTGTCAAGAAAAATAATTATTATTTTTTGTGAATTATAAGAATGAGTTTCTTCCTCATTTCTTAAGATATTCAAAGAGTCAATACCATGCTCTTCTTGAGCTTATATGTAAAGTAACTTAGTCGACCTAGTGTCTATATCAAAGCCCTCCAAGATAGGCACCATCCCTTGAAGAAGGTAGCGAGCAAAATGAATTAACAAGTTTAGTCATCTCGGCTCAATAAAAAGATGCAACCGTTAACACTGTCATGTCAGCTCAAATGCATAGGCTGAACACTATATATATATATGGCTAGGGTCTTCGCAAAAGTACAGGAGTAGATTTTGCATCCTTTGAAGTTTCGGATAGAAGTTATAGTTAGGGTTTTGTCTATTACAGGGAGGTAATATCGAAGTCTATCCATAATGTAGCTTGTGTATTATTTGGATGAGTACCACTGCCTCAACACCCTAGTTGCAGTCACTGTCTCGGCATATCAAAATACTATCTCGGTACTGTTATATTCTTGGCTTTACTATGATGAAGAGGACTTTGATGATCCTATAGTATCTCTCTATCTCGCAGTGACATGTTTTGGGTAGAATCCCACAGTGTCATGCATTAACTTGACATATAATTTGGACGTAGTCATGAACTCAGTCTCTATCATGGATATGTTGAAGACATAGTTACAAGGTCTTGATCATGTAAAAGTTCTTGGTGCAGCTCTCATGAATACATACATATGGACCTCGTTGTTATGATGGTGATCGTGATGAAGGTGCATAGATGATCTCAGTAAAGGCACAATGGTGATCTCAATCAGCAGTCAAGGTGCAACAATAATGATCTTGGTAAAGCAGTGATGATGATGATGATATCAACAGTAAGAAGAGGATTGGTGTCTTGGTCTTGGAGTGGCTTGATAGGTCAAGGGTCATGGTCTTGGTAGTCATCAATTAGAGAATCTCTATAAGAAGAATTTTGTGCGAGTATTCCTCTCCAAGAGGGAGAGGTTTTGGCCCTGGCAGAAAGCCAAACATCTTGTGTTCTTGTCTCTTTGTTTTGGTAGTAGTTTGATGTAGTAAACACACACTAATAATAATAAGAAGATCAAGCTAAGATAAATTGCAAAAGCACTTCAAAAATTGTTATCAAGTCTAGAAGAATCACATTAATCCCACTTGCTCTAGATTCTTCAACATGGTATCAGAGCTAAGGTGCTAAAGTCAAATGAAGGGAAGAAAAAGAGACATACAAGGATCTGTCTTCAAGGATATCAAAGCAGGTTGAAAGGATTAAAGGAGCAAGTATACAACATGCAGGTCAACAATAGTATCAACTTCAGTAATTACAACCATGCACTCAACCGATGCTCAGTTTGATGAAGTATGTCAGTGAGCCTCACTTCTTGATCACTGAACTTTGTCCATGCCATAAAAGATAGTCTCAGGTATATATATTGCAGAAGTAATTCGAGTACCTCTTAAAATCCATGATTACTTCACAGTCACAATATAGTTATTACATCAAGGCGGTTCCGACGATGAGACAATCTATCTATACAGTGCCACCCACAATTTAGTTATGTTATTCATTGACACGTTTGGGCTCTCGGAACATTGCCTCTCTACACAATGCACATAAACATCACTGTGCAGTGCCATACCAATATACTTATCACAGTCTCGAACTTTGTCTATGATTATGATCTCAATAGCATGGTTCTTGGATCAAAACAAAATCACTAACATGTCAACAATATGTTGAAGTAAAAAATACCTCAAAAATGAATTGGGAAGGCCGTGACGCAGTCTCGGTGATGTCAGTACCATTGATGTCATGGTGTTAGAAGTCCTCCAAGGAAGTCGTGCTGAAAGGATACTAATGATGGGAAGCTCAAGCAAAAGAAGCATCAAAGTGAAGATCTCCTCTTCACACACCAAGTAAGTATCTTTCAATTTTATAATCACATTTGGTTAAATGATTTCATGATTGCAAAGGGATTTATAAATCGGTTAGATAATCGAAAGTCCTTGCATAGAATAAGGAGGATTGTCATAATCCTCATAGAAAAGAGAAACTATTGATATCTATGAAAAGGTCTATGGAGGTCAAACATTGTTTGAATCCATCAAGAGATTCATACGATTCATATGATATCACTCAAAAGTCCCCTTATACCTAAATAGTAGAAGATGAGACGGAAAGAGAGATATATGAAATGCTGGATATACTCTCGGAAATTAAAGTAAAGAAGGTCACTTAGACCTACACAGTAGTAAAGGTATCAAAGAATGAAGGAACAACTTCATGAGGATCTTGAAAAGATGATGAGAAGGTAGTCATCATTGATGAGCAAGGTAACAAATATCAATAAATAAAGAAGGTTACCTCACCAGGCAATTTGTGGTCTCTATGCTAGATAGAGAAAGGCAAGTTTCATTCTACAAGATAAAAGAATTCAACCTAAGGAAAAGCAAGGTTGATCCTCTGGTTTAAATTATCCTACTTGTTTATTACATTAACAAGTTATTTATAAATATAAATACTGAAAATAAACACAGATGCATCCTTAACTCATATACAAATCATCAACTAAAATACTGAGACAAACACACAAGGGACACCATTATTTTTGGACAATCGTCCCCGGAAAAACCCAATGTGGGAAAACTGGTGCAACAGTTTTGAGGGTTTTATTATTATGCAGATTTCTTGAGTACAACTAGGGTGCCGAACCGGCTCACCGAACAAAGATTGTTACATGACAGTAATACCTCTTCTCGGAGACAGATATTTAGCAAGTCTGCCCCACGAAAATCCTTCCAGTGCTTCTCCAAGGCTCTCCGTTAGCCCCGCTAGCCTCAGTGTAGCTCTAGAACCCTTTGTGTCAGCTCTCTAGCCTTCTGCGTCACACACGCAGGCCCCTCAACCTTTGCTTAGACTCTAGTTGCCTCCGCGTAGCTCTAGATGCCTCTGTGTCAGCCTCTTTGGACATTGCGCTGACCCTCTGATATTTAGCAAGTTTGCCCCATGAAAATCCTTTCGGTGCTTCTCCAAGGCTCTGCGTCAGCCCTGCTAGCGTCAACGTAGCTCTAGAGCCCTCTGTGTCAGCTCTCTAGTCTTCTGCGTCACACGTGCAAGCCCCTCAACCTCTGCTCAGACTCTAGTTGCCTCTGCGTAGCTCTAGATGCCTTTGCGTTAGCCTCTTTGGTCACTACGCTGACCCTCTGCCACTATCCTTGCCTCTCTACTATGTACTCACTGCCACTCGTCGCAACAAATCACTTGTTCAACTTTCTCAGCAAACCCTTCTCCAAAAAATCAAACTGACTGATGAATCTTGGTGTTTCTCCAATTGACCCTCAAGCCTCCTCTTATACTTTTCCTATTGAGTCTTCAACGGCTGAGATTAAGTCTCTAATCAACAGCTAAGATTAGATTTGACTTGATCCATGTCATTTAGAACATTCTCACCCAGTTTTATATTAATATCCTTTAATATTTTAATTTTCCTAAGTTTAGACTTAGGAACCCATTAAAAATATTATTTATTTTAATATCTCTCTAAATTGGTGGAATTTCCCCAAACCATTTCTGGGTCTTGGAGATCTCATGTGCTTTAGCCTCTTAACCAATTTTCATGGCTAGAGCACATCCAGTGCTACCACAAATCAACAATTCAATTATATAGAAAGATTTTGGAAGCTTATATCACTGAAAGATGGAGGAAGCTAAAGAACAGGGCCAAGGAAAGAGGTAGTATCAAATCTCTCCTATGAGTAAGATAGTATACCTCACAAAAGGATCCTATCATAAGCTCCTAAATCTTGTGTTATAAGATATGACAATGATAATAAGATGCATCATGGCATCATGGAAGTATTAGAAATAAGAGACCATGACATCACCATGGAAATCATGAAGGACAAAATCCATGGCAGACAAACATGTAGGGTATATAGCTCTTGGTAACCTCAGTGGACATTGAAGAAAAGAAAGGAGTCATCTAAGGCTCATCATACATCAAGTCAAAAGGGAAACATCTGCCAGTTGGGGATATACAAGATCCTTAAAAAATTCTCTAATGGAATCCTCATCGTAGGGTTCACTCATCTAGAGAGGAAGCAAGTGTTTCAGCAAGAACTCTAACTTATGGAATCCATGAGATAATGGTGTGATGTCAAGAATCTGATCAAAGGATTCAAGATCTCTTCAATCAAGGAAGTTGCTGGAAGAAGCCTAGATGACCTAAAGGTAAAATGAGGTATGTATGCGTGTATTTAATTTTATAATTTCATGTCATATGGTTGCAGGTAATATAGATCATCACTTATCTTAAGAAGCCCGATCAAGAGAAAAGGGTCTCCTCCTCTGAAAAGATGCAGAAAGGCATAAGTCACACTAGATGAAATCAACATAATATGCCCTCATATGAAGTATGAGGTGGTTGACTATAATTAAAAAACTCTGATTGAAAGATCCTGGGAATGGAATGTGTGAGGAAGGAAGAGATCAATATGCAACCCTAATGAAGGTGATCAACATCCAAAAGATCAAGAAGACTTGACTAAGGAAATCTCCCGAAGAGTTATGAAGACTCTGATAATGAAGACCCTTGACAATGGATATCTTTGGGAGGTGTGTCAACATGTATGCAGGATGTTGATACCTACAGGAAGATGTCATGATGAAGATGCATCTCGTAAGGTATGATTTAATTCAATATGATGTTTTGATTTCTTGAATAATATCTGGATGAGTTCATGTAGGGCTACTAGAACAAGACTTGAAAGAACAAGTACAACCAACATTCATGCAATGGATGGAAACTCCTAAAAGAAGCATTGAGAGAAAAAGAAGTAGCCATATGAAGAAATTTCTAGATGAATGCCAAGAAGGCCACTTTCCATGAAGAAAGGAATAATATGACGAAATAAGAAGGAAAGTGATCGATGGTTGTCTCCCTACAAGGAAGAAGCTCAACTAAATTTCATGACATCAAGGAAAGAAGTTAATCAAGCAGCTGAATAACCCACGAAGAAGAAGTTGCTGATGTATAAAAGAGTCCCTAGCTAAGAGGGAGCTCTGACAGGTCTCTGATCAAGAGGGAGTTTGAATTAGATCACCCTTAATTACAAAGGAGTGACAATTGTGTTTTTCCATGTCATGTGTCATGTACTAGACCAGGACTAACAACCGTAAGTCTAAATGAATGCCATGAATGGAAATGTAGACACATGTTAGACACATCATCCTTGTCTTCACCTGGGAAGAAAGAATGGAGGGTTGGGTAATCATCTGGCATCCGATACTCTTTGAAGATGTGTAGGGCATCCAAGATAAAAAGGCTGATGTTCTTTGAGGGCTGGGTACCCAAGATAAGAATAGTCCTAGAAGGTCATACTCAGTAAACACCCGGGTGGGTATGTACCTTGAGAGACAATGATGAAGGTGTCTATAAATCATTGGTCTCGCCAACATTGTAGCTCATGGTCAAGTAGAGATATGGAGTTGTTAGTCAAGGCCTTGCACTATGACAATGCTGATTGAAATGATGCTATATAGATGGGATTACCAATGCAATTCTTCTTATGAGAAATTCTTCAGATTGAGAATAACCAAGTACCATTGTAAATACCTCCCTAGTTAAGAGGGAGTGTTGAAGAAAGTGTAACTAGGTTCAGAATTTGTAAATGTAATTTTGATCTTTGTACTTGTCAAGAAAAAGAAATATTATTTTTTGTGAATTATAAGAATGAGTTTCTTGCTCATTTCTTAGGAAAGTCAAAGAGTCAACGTCATGCTCTTCTTGAGCTTATTTGTAATGTAAATGAGTCAACCTAGTGCCTAGATCAAAGCCCTCCAAGAAAAGCACCATCCCCTTAAAGAAGGCAGCAAGCAAAATGAATTAAAAAGTATAGTCATGTCGGCTCAATAAAAAGACACAACCTTTCACACTATCATGTCGACTCAAATGCATAGGCTGACCACTATATATATGCGTCTAAGGTCTTCACAAAATTACATGAGTAGATCTCACATCTTCTAAAGTTTCGGATGGAAGTAACAATTAGGGTTTTGTATGTCACAGGAAGGTAATATCGAAGTTTGTCCATAATGTAGCTTGTGTATTATTTGGATGAGTACCACTACCTCAACACCCTAGTTGTAGTCATTGTCTCGGCATATCAGAATACTATCTCGGTACTGTTATGGTGTCAACTTAACTACGATGAAGAGGACTTCAATGATCCTACAGTAGCACTCTCTATCTCGCAGTGACATGTTTTGTGTATAATCCCATAGTGTCATGCATTAAATTGACATATAATCTGGACACAGTCAGGAACTCAGTCTCTATCATGGATATGTTGAAGACATAGTTACAAAGTCTTGATCATGTAAAATTTCTCGGTGCCGCTCCCATGAATACATACATATGGACCTCATTGTTATGATGGTGATCGTGATGAAGGTGCAGAGATGATCTCAGTAAAGGCATAGTGGTGATATCAATGAGTAGTCAAGGTGCAACAATAATGATCTTGGTAAAGTGGTAATAATGATGATGATCTCAACAGTAAGAAGAGGATTGGTGTCTTGTTCTTGGAGTGGCTTGATAGGTCAACGGTCATGGTCTTGGTAGTCGTCAATTAGAGAATCTCTATGAGAAGAATTTTGTGCAGGTTTTCCTCTCCAAGAGGGAGAGGTTTTGGCCCTGGCAGAAAGCAAAACATTTTGTGTTCTTGTCTCTTTGTTTTGGTAGCAGTTTGATGAAGTAAACACACACACTAAGATTAAGAAGAAGATCAAGCTAAGATAAATTGCAAAAGCACTTCACAAATTGTTATCAAGTCTAGAAGAATCACATTAATCCCACTTTCCCTAGATTCTTCAATATGTAGGGCATCCAAGACAAGAGTAAGAAAGAGGACCAATATTCTTTGAGGGATGGGAACCCAAGACAAGCATTGTCCTAGAAGGTCATATTCAGTGAACACTCGAGTGGGTATGTACCTTGAGAGACAATGACTAAGGTGTCTAGAAGTCATTGGTCTCGCCAACATTGTGCTCTGATCTATTGAGAGATAGAGCTGTCAGTCAAGGCCTTGCTGTGGAAACAATGTTGGTTACTATGATGCTATAACAGATGGATTCCCAATCCGGATTCTCTTATGTGAATTCTTTAAGATTGAAACATAGCCAAACACCTTGTAATGTTGTATGAATACCTCCCTACTTAAGTCTAGTGAGTGTTGAAGGAAATGTAACTAGGTTCGGTCTTCATAAATGTGCTTTTGATATTTTTATTTCTTCAAGAAAAGAAATATTATTTTTATAATATATGTCAATGAGTTTCTTACTCATTGAAATAGGTCTAGAACATGTTAAAGTGCTATAGGTGAGTCAAATGGTCAAAATAAAATGTGGAAGACCTTAAGGGCATGTTACACCATGTATATGTTTGTATAAGAGTCAAAGAATAACCCTTCAAGCAAAGTCAAGTCTCCTCCAAGCATGTAACGCCACCAAAGAAGCCATCCAAAGCAAAGATAGCAAGTCGGCCTAAAGAAGGGACAATCTTCGATATATAGATGTTGTCCACTCCAAACAACACGCATTCATATCTCTGAAATCTCCGAAGTAAAGAGGCAAGTAAAGGGTAACGAAGGACGGAGAAGAGGTCTCCAATTGTAGTGAAGAAGGATAGATAACCGAGCCTAAGAGGACTGTTCAAGGGCTAGTTAAAGCCACACGTGCGAGGAAAGGAAGGTTGTCTCTGCGGTTATGACAATAGCAACACACAGTCAACTATCTCTCATTGTTTGGGGTTAAATCTAGGCCTACAAGGCCTCCAGGCTCCTACTCAAGAGTAGAAGAAGGGTACTCAAGCGAAGGAGAGAAGGTTATACAACATCAAGTAAACCTCCCACACGTGTGAGAAATTAGGGTTGTAGGACAGCCATATGAAGTTTGCACCCACACCTCAAGGAATAAGCTCATTTGGTCAAGAGGAAGGAAGGGATCATCACAAGGAAGGAGTCTCATCATAGACCAAGAATAAGTGTCTCTTCTAGAGCTAGTGCAACAAGGTCTACCAGCAGTTGAATGAAGAAATGAACTGCAGGAAGAAGGAAGACGAAGTGCCAAAAGAAGGAAGACTAAGTGCCCTGGAACCAAGTGCAAAAAGGGGGAAGGACTTGACTTGTGCTTGGAGGACATTTTAGTTAGGGCTCTTGTGTTTGGCGTTGATCAATAAGAAGCTTCAATAAGAGAAACTTACTAAAGAGTTTTCCTCTCAAGAGAAGAGAGGTTTTGGCCTTGGCAGAGAGTCAACATCTTGTGTTCTTGTTCTTATGTTTTTGGTAGTAGTTTGATGAAGTACACACACATGCATTAATAAGAAAAAAAGATTAAGCTAACAAGAAAAGTAAAAAGACTCCACAAATTGTTATAAAGTAAAGAAGAATCACTCTACACCTAATTGCCCTAGATTCTTTAGCATATTCCCCGATTGCTAGTTTGATATTATGACACTTTCCTGAGCAATTTATTGTGATTTTGGGTAGCACTGGATGTGCTCTATCTCCAAAATTTTGTGGAGGGGCTAGAACACATGAAATCTCCAGAACCCAGAAATCGTTTGGAGAAATTCCACCCGGATGAGGAGTTATCAAAATAATTAATATTTTTAATGGGTTCCTAAGTCTAAACTTAGGAAAATAAAAATATTAATGGGTATTAATAAGAATACATGTGAGAAACTTCTAAGAGATGAGGATCAAGTCTGTTTTAATTTAAGCCATTTATTAGAGACTTAATCTCGACCATTGATTCATCAATAGCAAAAGTATAAGAGGAGGCTTGAGGGTCAGTTGGAGATACACTAAGAAGATCAAAGAGTTCGATTTTTCTGGGCGAGGTTTGCTGAGAAAATCGAGCTAGTGGTGTGATTTGCAAAGAGAGCGGAAGTTCGACAGAGGGACTTTAGTCCAAGGTCGAAAATACATAACAGAGAGGTAGAGCAACACCAGAAGAGACTGCAGCTCCCGAGAGGGTAATGCAGAAGCCAGAGTGGTTGAGGCAGGCCCTTAGAGGCAGTGTTGGGGTTTTATGTGGGGCAGAGAGAGAGTAGTTCAACATATCAACTTTCTGAGCAAGGGTCGCTCACTGAGAGGGTGATGCAGCTCCTAGAGGAGGTGATGTAGTTCCAGTGTAGAGCTTGGAGCAACCATCGCTGCCTAGCACTGGGGACAACAAGGTCATCTATGGGGTTTGATCATCCAGTTGCTGGATTCGCCAAAATATCTGTCTTCAGAAGATAGTTACTTTTGCCAGGATTATTCTCTGTTAGGTGAGCCAAATTTGGCACCCTAGTTGTATTCAAAAATCTTCTTAATAATAAAAACCCTCTATATGTTGCACTGGTTTTCTCGAATTGGGTTTCTCCCGGGACGATTGTCCAAAAATAACAATGTCCCTTGTGTATTTGCCTCATTTTATTTCAATTCATGATCTGTATGTATGTGTAGTTTGCAATAGTGTTATCATCACTATTTAAATAAATAATAACTTGTTGAATGTAAAAACAAGTAGGAGATGGTAAACTAGTTGTTGACACCTAATCCTCAGCGATTGGGAGAATTTGAATGTGAACAGTCATCAAGAAGATAAACTGAGCGGTCACATTCATGTATATAACAAATAGCTACCTAATGGAATAAATGAATCAATTTTTCTGGAGTTACTCCTGGCCTGACATGGTATCAGAGCACAGGTCCCAGGTTCTTTTTTTAGCCTTGCCTTGTAACTCCTTTGTCCACTGCCTTCTGTCCTCTGTCCACTGCCTTCTGCTCTCTGTCCACTGCTTTTTGCCTGACATGGTGAACGTTTCGTGAGTCTCGTATGCACGATGGTCTGCTATGCGTTGGTGTGCTATGCGTATGGTGCGTTTGAACGTTGTTGGTGCATTGAACAACCTTGAATCTTTGTTGGTGAGCTGCTGGTATCAGAGGGTTGTTAAACTGAACGCTGGGATCAGAGAATTCCCTGATTTTAGTTGGCATTTCTTCATCTTGGATGGTTCCATAGAAGTTCTCAATCTTAATCTGTTTCCAGAAGGATCATTTTGAGTAAAGAACATAAGCGGTATACAACCCTCGACTCTCGATATTGTTTTCATCGATTTTGCATTTATTTACACTTTGTCATTGCATTGAATATTCAGAACGTTGGAGGCCTGACAGTTGTGTTTTGAAAATGCTGTATTAATATTTGAAACGATGTTTGACTGTGGTATGATATTTGATGCGGCCTTGTACCACTGAGTGGTGTTAACGAGTTCGCAACATGACAATATCATCCCACAGAAGCTGCAAATCTTATATTTGCAGACAAGTTTCTTAACGGGGGGCCTCGCTACGCATTCCCTATAAACATTCGTAGTTTAGCTGCAATTTGACACATCCCGTACTTTTCAATTGTATTGCTTCTCTCGGATTGTGTCAACTAAAATATGATAATGACAAGGATGCTTCACGATTAAAATTATAATGTTTGTGAGCCTGTTAGAAGGACCCAGATTAACGTGCAGAATGTGTTCAGAATGAATTTGTCTGCATATTTTAGAAATACCGTGGTGAATGGAGGAGGCCTGTATGATGTCATTTTAAGTTTGGTGGCCAACATTTAACGAGCTCATGGATTCTAGAAATGTTTGTGCAAATTTTAGGTTGCATATATTTTTGAATGGGCAGTGATGTCTGTTTTCGCAGATAGGTGTCAAGTGAATGGTTGCATATATAATTTATGGCCGTCTACAAATCTGGACTTTTCTCTTCCAATACAGCATATTGTCAAGAAGTGATATATATGTGGTGATCAGCATTCGTCTCAGAATCGTTTTTTTAGCAGTGAAAGTTTTTCTTTCCCTCCACAAAAGCACATTCTTTTTGCCATTAGAAGTATTATTCTATCAGCAGAAGCTATTTTTTTCAGAGAATGCATTCAATCATCTCTATGGTGGGAATAGTTCTCACTGGCAAGGAGAACTGTCCTGATTGGTCCCGGATGATACAACACACCCTCATATTCAATGAGTTGTGGAAAGGAGTGTGTGTCGGAGAAGGAGACAGTGACCCAGAAAAGCCTACCTTAGACAAAGAGCTCGCCATTTGGGAAAACAAGAACAACAAAGCATATGCATTAATCGCAGCATCTGTAAATAAGGAGGTGAGTCGACACATTTCATCATATTCAACTGCCTTTGAAGCTTTACAAAAGCTGAAAGAACTCTATGACTCACATTCTGCACTTGAAGTTGTCCAACTTATGATTAAACTCTTCACTCTTGAACTGCAAAATAATGATCCTCTTGCTCTTGCATCTGAAATAAAGTCTATAATGCATGATATCAAATCCACTAAGGTTGAGCTAGATATCTCTCTTATTGCTTTTCTCAAGGCACTTTATCCTACATACTCCAATTATCTTGAGTCTTTGCAAGAAAATGGAAATCTCAAAGATATAACCTTTGACTCTCTTGTGAAAAAGTTTGCTGAAAGAGAAAAAGCCTTTGGAAAGAAGACAGCCCCTAAATCTTCTGAAGAGACTGTATGCCTGGCTCATAAAGAAAAGTATCCTCCTCAAGATTCTACAAGAGGAAGAGGTGGACGAAGAGGAAGAGGAAGATATTTCAGAGGCAGGGGGGCAGACATTCTCAAGGAGAAAAGGCAGATTTACATTGTATTCGCTGCAAAAGAAATGGATCACATGATGCCTCTACATGCAATCTACCATGGGACAAAATTGAGCAGAGAAGAAACCAACAGAAAGGTAAAACTGATGATACAGACAAAGGTAAAGCACCTGAATCCGCTCACTATGTTGAGGCACAATGTAACATTGGAGTAAATGAAGATTTGTTTAATACTTCACTTGCTTCCTGGAAAAATGATTCGCTGCTTGATTCAGGAGCAACCTGTCACATGACTCATAGAAAAGATTTTTTTGAAGATTTCACTGACAATGTTGATGGAGTAGTATACTTTGCAGATCAGTCAAAAATCAAGCCATCAGGGCTTGGCACAATCAGGCTTAAATTGCTTGGTCTCTCAGACCTTCTTCTGGATCATGTTCTATATCTCCCACAGCTCAAGAGAAACTTGTTGTCCTTGGTCCACATCCGCCAGCAAGGTTATTCCATTCATATGTTTGATGGCAAGCTTGAGGTGAGAAAAGCATCTGATCACTCACTTGTCATGAGGGGAATAGAAGAAGAAAGACTTTTCAAACTGCAAGAAACATCTACTCATGCACAACATTTCTCATATATTTCTCATCATGAAGAAGGTACACTTCCATCAAGTTTATTATGGCATGCTAGATTTGGACATTTAAACTATGACAGTCTCCGCTTATTGAAGAAAAATGGTATTGCTGGTTTGCCTACAATTCCTAGAAAACTTAAGCAATGTGATGCATGCATTCTAGGAAAGCATAACAAACAGTCCTTTCATGACTCACATTCAAGAGCACATAGGAAGCTTGAACTTATTCATTCAGATTTATGTGGTCCAGTGCCTGTTCCTTCTGCAAATGGAAATAAATATATCATGACATTTATTGATGACTACACCAGAATGTGTTGGGTTTATTTATTGAAGAACAAATCTGATGCTTTCCTAACATTCAAGAATTTTCATAAATGATTGAAAATGATGCACAATCTCATATTGGGTCTTTTCACACTGATAATGGAAAAGAATATACATCAAATGAATTTGAACACTATCTTCGCCAACATGGGATTAAACATCAAACAA